>CAUYPK010111326.1:0-40783 GCA_963574355.1 Loris lydekkerianus | reverse complement strand
AATTTTGGTTTTTAAGACCCCAAAAATTGGGACTCTCTCTACTTCACATTTTCTAACTTTTAAGCAAACGGCCCCCCCCCCCCCCCCGGCCCCTACCTCCTTCACACATTCTCTCCCTCCTCTCTTGGTACTTGTGTTTTTGATGGAGCAGAAACAACAGTAACATGATATGTCAATGTAAAGTATTTGCTTTAAAAATTCTAATAGCTATTTTCCTAATGGAAATATAAAGATGCTATGGTGTGATGACAAGAATACTGGCCTGGAAATCAGAAGGCTAAGGATCTACATGATCTCAGATGTATATGATCATTATGTCCCTGGGCATCTCAAGATTCGTTCTTTCTCTCAGGATAGAGCTAAACTAATGCTCTTGAAAGATTTTTTTTCCATTTCTAACATTAGATCCAGCTTACTTGGGTAATGTTACAAACTAACCTTGCTATTTCTTTCCCTTTCAAACTGTTCTTCAAATTGTCTGATTTTTTTCTGAAGTTTCTTGACCACTTGATAAGGTGTTCTATCTTCTCTTTTTTCATCTTTTGAACTAAAGGATGATCTTCGGATCCTGAATTAAAACAAAAGGCCAACAATGTATATTAAATTTTCAAATGCCAACATCATATCTCTTATTGCCCTGACATAACACTATTACCACCAATAAGAATATGTTTAAAGTGAAATTAAGTCACTAACACCAAAGGACAGTTAGTAAAAAGAAATACAATGTGAGGCCGGGTACGTGGCTGATGCCTATAATCCTAGTACTCTGGGAGGCCGAAGTGGGTGGACTTTTTGAGCTCACGAGTTTGAGACCAGCCTGATCAAGAGCAAGACTAAAAATAGCTGGGTGTTATAGCAGGCGTCTGTAGTCTCAGCTACTTGGGAGGCTGAGGCAAGAGATTCAAGCCCAATAATTTGAGGTTGCTGTGAGCTGTGATGCCATAGTACTCTACTGAGGGTGACAAAGACTCTGCCTCAAAAAAAAAGAGAGAAAGAAATAACAAATGTACTACACATCACAAAATTAGTTAACATAAGGGGTGATGAAAACAATTTAGAATAATTTAAAACTTTATTTGGAAATAAGGCAAAAAAGAAACAACAATATCTAGCAGCTCAGAGCTCTTTTAAGAATGCAGCTCAGTGTAGGGCACCAGCCACCTACACCAGAGCTGGCAGGTTCGAGCCCTGCCCGGGCTGGCTAAGCAACGACAACACCAAAAAAAGTAGCTGGGTGTTGTGGTGGGCGCCTGTAGTTCCAGCTATTCGGACGGGTGAGGCAAGAGAATCAATCACTTGAGTCTAAGAGTTGGAGGCTGCTGTGAGCTAAGATGCCACAGCACTCTACCAAGGGCGACACAGTGAAACTCTGTCTGCAAAAAAAAAAAAAAAATTCAAACTGTATAGGAAAGTTTTTGACATTCAGAACAAGTTTCAATTAAAAACATGAGGAGCTAGTCAGTACCCCTTGCTTACTGCTTCCCTTTCAGAATTCTGTGTTTTAGTCATAAATGAATACATGAGGAAATGTCTATTTGAAAGCAAACCTCAAAAACACCTACAGAACTCAGAATTTAATATCAGGGCCAGAAAAAAAATTATAAAAATGTGCTCACGAATAGATATGGAAGACCAAATCTCTCAGAGGACACGGGTACATAATAGGAATCACCTCTCATAAATACATAAAAATCACATACCTAGCAAAAGAAAGTGCTTTAGAGGAAGAATCCAACTTTTCTGGATCATGTAGGAAACGCTGGCTTTGCCCAAAATCCAAACTGCGGTGTGATAATACTGGAGGACAGTCCTCTTCCAGGGGGTGATGATTCATTCTTCCAGCTTGTGGAGACAGCTGGGCTTCTCCAGACTCAGAGTCCTCTTGCCAAGACTTAAAAGCAGGAAATGGCTCTGTAAAACAGACACAAATAATAGTACCATGGGTCTCTTGAGTCCATGTAGAAAAAAGTCACAAAATATCAGCTACATATTTTTTAAGGCATACAGTTACTTATGCAGTGGTTCATACAACACTGTATATATTTTTAAAAAAATAAGAGATACTAGAATCTTCATAAAATCTAATATAGTTTATAATTATTGAAACTTCATTTTTTAGCCCAGAGTTCTATTGTCACATAAGTAAGGAGTTATACCTTACATTTCTAAACCTAGTGGCAAGGCAAGAAAGGACACTGTCAAGCTCTTTAAAATGTTAATTGTAAAGAATTATTTAATTCTAACTTTTCTAAAGATGTTATATTAAAAAATTAAGAAGGGAAAACTTAATTTAGAAAGAACAAACACTCAACAGTCCTTAGTTGAGTGCTTACTTTAAAGCAAAATGTGCTTACTTTAAAGCAAAGTAAGTGCTTACTTACTTTACTTTAAAGTACTTTACTTACTTTACTTTACTTTACTTACTTTACTTTACTTACTTTACTTTACTTACTTTACTTTACTTACTTACTTTAAAGTGCTTACTTTAAAGCAAAATGATGTCAGGTGTATGAACTGTCCCTCGCTATTAATTACCTGTGTTAAAGAGATGTGGAAGCTTTTTGTCATGCTACCCAGAACACTCACCAAATGAAGCTCTTTGACTTTGCCAGAATTTTTCTTTGACTTTAACCAGAATTTTAACATTTAAAAAAAAAAAAAAAAAAAAAAGGAGCTAACTCATCTGACAGCACCTGGTCTCTAACATTAAACTGTAATAGCTATCTCTGGTACAGAATTCCTGTGCATTATATATATATATTAGTAATTTTTTTTGTTGCAGTTTGGCTGGGGCTGGGTTTGAACCCGCCACCCTCGGCATGTGGGGCCGGCGCCCTACTCACTGAGCCACAGGCGCCGCCCATATATATTAGTAATTAAATGCCTAACAATATTATCAAGACAAAAAGTAATAGCACTAGCCCATAAGCACATTTATTTTACTAGTATTATCCTATATGCTCTCAAATGAAACTATTCTAATATAGTTGAAGTCTTTGCACATATAAGGTTTGGTTACATACAGAATGTATATAAATCATACACACGATCCACAAATACACCCTAAATAAAAAATTAACTTTAAGTATCACTGGAGTACAGAAGGGGGAAAAAACATTTCCCATCTAAACATTAGTTTTTTATAACTAAAATTTAATATTTTGATGCTATGGCTATTAACAATAGTAAAAATGAATGCAAAGATGGCTTGACAGTGTCAAAATTCATAAGTGATGTTTTCTTTTTCTTCACACAATAGCTAAGATTGCTGCTTTAGTAATTTAGTTTAACTTTTTCATTAGCACTTTAAAGCATTTCTTTTTTCAGAACATAATTTAGTTACTAAAGCCCCAATCAACCTGATAATTAAAATTAAAATCCCACAATAAACCCAGTAATAACAAAGTGATTTCAGAACAACCCTTGTACCTGTGTCCCAGCAAATAACTGGCAATAAACATATGAGAAATCTCCTATTGTAAGATAAGAAAGAAGAAAAACGATTTTTTTCTGAGTATCATTTTTAACCCAGAACAGTTTTCCTAAGATAGGGGGACAGCAGGAGAAGGGCTAATAATAAAAAGACAAAGTGAACCATAAAAAGGAAAAAAACTAAACTATGGTGAACCATACTTACCCTCCCCATCTCTCTGCAGATGCATTGTTTTGAAATCAATGAGGGGAAAAGTGATAGGGCATGATGCTAATAAAATGGAAAAAATGGCAAAAAATACTAAAGTGAACACACAGCACAGTCATAACAAACCATACACATAACACAAAGCCAAAGATACCAAAACATTTCCCTAAAACCAGTTACACATTCTGCTCAAAAATTTTATTCAAAGAAATTACTACTAACCAAACTTTAACAAACACAAACATATATTTCCATTTCAGCAAGCAAGGCAAACAAAACAAAACCAAAAAACCAAAAAAACAAAATACAAAGTAGTGCTATTTTATTAAAACTCAAATGTAAAACTGAAGAAATGGAAACTCTTAAAGCACTGTTTGAAACTTTTCAGTATAATTGATTTGAAACAGAAAAAAATCTCACTTAGTTTTGTTCTTTGAAATTATCCTCTATTCCACAGTTAGCAGGAGAGAATATGAAAGAAAGATGGTGTCCACTTCCATTAGAAGCCAAAACTTTTTGAACAGGTACTACAAATTCATACTGATGATAGTCATGTGCTACCTGCTTGCTAACTACATTTTGCTGACTGTTCTTTAAGCAAAACAAAGAAACAGTGAGGTGGGCAGAACAAAGTGTGCATCTAATTCCAAAGTAGTCATGGTCTAACGCAATTTGGTCTCCTAAGAAAAAGATTTTTATTTAGAACATCCTAACTCCTAATTGTGGAAAAAAATCAATGCTCATATTGGTGGCAAAGTTGAAATGAATAACATGATCTACTAATAGCCACTCGGCCAAGCACATGCACAGTTCGTGGCCGGGAAGTTCACTGAGCTGTCTCTAACTATTAGCTTTCTGAAAGTCACTGACCCCTATTCCTGGAACTGGAAGAGCCAGCAAGAAGCCCACATGGATGGTGTTAAGCCGGGTGGATAATGGGGCAGCACAGGCACTGAAAATCAGGGATCAGCAGTCTACACAGGTTACCTCCTTCCCTATAACAACAAGCTGTAAGGGTTGGAATCTGACAGGGGTAAAAACTAGTCCAGTATCAAGTTTTCTTTGGGGGAGCCTCCAGGAAACTGAAACTGAAGAGATGATTATGTCTGGTCTCCTCAGACAATGAAAACAATTGGTCTTCTATGCTTAAAACTTAAGATCAGGACATCCCAGGCCAAAGATCATAAAGTGCTATCGGAATCTTCTAAAAGAAAAACACTAAAGTGCTTTATCAGAATTGCAGCTGCTTCTCTCCAAGTCTCCTTTCTCACTAAGGCCCAAAGGATGTTCTGTTGACCACTACTCCTCAGTGACTATGCCACAATAAATAACTAAAAAGGATATTTGATATTCACTGCCACCAGTGCACTAACATATATTCTAACTCTAGGGAGCATCTTTGTAAATTGCATGTGTCCTGAAAAACATAAAGCAAATCTAAGACATCAGTTTAGTTTAGCCCAGGTATAAAATATGTAATATGCCACTGGGTTTGCCAAACATCTAGAACTAAAAAGGGTCAGAGGTAGCAGGGGCAGTTGGCAAAAAAGTTTGGCACAGACAATGACTTAATTGAGGCTCTTAAAAAGAAAAAAAAAAAAAAAAAAAAGCGAAAAATATAGGGAAAAAAAGTAAACCACAAATGTGATGAGTATACTTAATTGTGCCAAAGGATTTCCAGGGCCTGGCATGGCAATTCCTTTGTTACTGCTAATGTCATCAGATAACTAGTAATAGTCTCATTTATGTCATCAGATAACTCGCCAAAGGTGAGACAATCCAGGGACCTTCATCCAAGTGAATGAATATGTAACTCTGCTTATAATTCCTGAGTTATCTCTCTCACTCTTTACCAAGGAAGTTGTATAATCCTCCTGGATCCAAATTTGTTGCTTGCTTCCCCACCTCCTCCAACATGGTATTTGAAAATTTACAAATTTGAAAGAACTTTACAGTGAATAACCATACACCATCACCTAGATTCTATCATTAACATTTTACTATACTTGCTTTATAACATTTATCTGTCTAATTAACCACCTTATTTTTATCCATGAATGTCAGAATAAAACTACAGATACGGGTATACTTCTCCATAAATACTCCAACATGCAAATTAATGGCTAAAGTTCGATATCTATCTACAGTTTTTAATTCTTTTTATGCCAAAAAATATTTTATATATTATGAAACACAAAAATCTTAAGTGTACATTTGCTGAGTTTTGAGAAATGCATATACCCATGTTGCTTGCCTATTAAATTTAAAGTTCCCTTTGTGCAAATTTTTAGGATCCACTCGCATAACTTCGTAACATAATACAGAGGTATAGTGTAATATTTGTTTAGAAGTACCCTTGAAGATAATTCATTTTTGTGTTTTTTTAAAAACTAGTCTCTTGTGATTTTTTTGTTTAAACAACCTTGCTCTGTTGCTAGAGCACAATGGAATTATCACAGCTCACTGCAACCTCAAACTCCGAGGCTCAAGTGATTCTCCTGCCTCAGCCTCCTGAGTAACTAAGACAATAGGTATGTGACACCAACCCTGTCTAATTTTTCTATTTTTTGTAGAGACAGAGTCACTATGGTGCTCAGGCTGGTCTTGAACTCCTGGCCTCAAGTGATCCTCCTGCCTCAGCCTCCCAAAATGCTAGGACTACAGGCATGAGCCATCGTGCCTGAGCAAAGATGTTTAAAAAGTATTCCTTAAAAAAAAAAAAAAAAGTATTCCTGATAATGCTAAGGAAAAAGTAGCTATATGACCCCTATTTAAACTGGTGAGATACCTAAGCCCTAAGCTTTCAAAGACTTAGAGATAGAGCTTGTTTTAACCATTAATAAAAGCCTATCTTGGGTGATTTTATTTTTTTAATCAGTTCTAACACCCATTTTCAAAGCTAATGATCAGATAAAAACCCCTTTTCATACGAATGATGCTGCTCCACAGTCTCATTAGTGTTATTTCAATAAAAATTCACTCATCTTAAATGAAAGGAAAAACAGAAGATAAAGATTAATACAGTTGTCCAGAAAAGGGTAATAGTCTTATTACTAAGCATCATTTCAGTTACAAATAACATTATCAGGAAAATAATGTGCATGGATAAAATTACCTTCCCATTTATCACCACCAGAAACATTCTTCAGGTCTAAATGTGGAATTTGGACACATACTGCTTCCCCTTGAACACCAACACTTTGATCTCCTGGCACTTCTGATTCAGTGTTGGCATTCAAATCACATATCTTGCTACTAGAATCCTGCATTTTAAAATAAAAAATACATTTCACAATGCTGGAAGCTTTTCATACCCATCTTAAAGACACCAGGACATATCTGTGTACAGCCTTCATTGTCTTTTTTGGGGGAAGGGAGGGTAGGGAGACAGTCTCGCTCTAATGCCTCTGGTAGAGTGCAGTGGCATAATCATAGCTCACTGCAACCTCAAACTCCTAGGCTTCAAGCAATCTTCCTGTCTAAGCCTCCAAGAGTAAGCTGAGACTGTGCACATCATGACGCCCAGCTAATTTTTATATTTTTAGTAGAGATGGGGTCTCACTCTTACTCAAGGAGGTCTCAACTCCTGAGCTCAAGGAATCCTCCCAGGGTAACAGAATCACAGGCAAACACCACCATGCCCAGCCATCCCCATTATATTCATTATTCTACTTTGTCTATACAACCAAATGTGTCACTTCTACTATCCAAACTATTTTCAACTACAAACAAGCAGTTTTATGTCTTACTACTGAGAGACACAGTTTGGATCCCCAATTCAGGGAAGTGTTTTCTTATAACCAAAAGTAGCTAGTTATGTTGCTGCTTAACTGTAAAATATTGGTTATCAGTATTTATATTTAAATATTTCTTAAATCTAGCCAACCCAAGAGTTTAAAACCAGATATAATAATTGACAGATTAAATGTAAACAAAATTTTTTTTGAAACAGGGTCTCACACTCTGTTGCCCAGGATAGAGCACAGTAGTGTGATCACAGTTTACTGCCAACCTCACACTCCTTGGCTCAAGAGATCCTCCTGCCTTAGTCTCCCAAGTTGCTGGGACTACAGGTACATGCCACCAGTTCTGGCTAACTTTTTTTATCTTTTGTAAAGACTGGGTCTCGCCTTTGCTCAGGCTAGTCTTAAACTCCTAAACTCAGGCAATCCTTCTGCCTTGCCCTCCCAGAGTGCCAGAATTATAGGTGTGAGCCACCACACCTGGCCCCCACACAACTTTTTAAAAACCGTAAGATAAATAGTTCTTACCAGAATCAAGTGTGACAATTTATCACTGTCAAATAACAAATATTCTTTCCTAAAAATACAAGTAAAATTGTTAATATATTAAAGAATGAAAAAGATTATTATCACTGCATATTTCTTACATAGATTACTCTCTTCTTTAAAATGGCATTTACAATAAAGAGAAGAGAAAATGACAACTGGATGAATGCCTATTCTTTGGAGCCCTGCATCTGAAAATCAGACAATACTGAAAAGATCCATAGAATCACATGAAGATCAAAAAAATAAGTAATATTCCCCAGAACCTCACCCAACTCCCCCCAAAAAAACCTTTACAAATAAAAATTAAAATCCACACTAAGTAGAAACCAAAAAGAATGAATATATAATGGAAAAGCTTTTGCAAAATAAATGTTGTAACCAAATAAACAGCTTTATTCTTCTCATTCTGAGACATTTTTCTTTTAAAATTAAAAGATTTTTTACATGCTATACCCTTTATTTTAAATCTGACTATATTCCATCACAAGGTTATTATATGCAATCAAAGAAGGTTACTACTGGCAGCGCCTGTGGCTCAAAGGGGTAGGGCGCCAGCCCCATATGCCAGAGGTGGCGGGTTCAAACCCAGCCCTGGCCAAAAACAACAAAAAAAAGGTTACTACTTCTTAATCTTTCCCTCCTCAAAATATAGCAGTAACATACTGAAAGGAAATTTTTTAAAATTTCATTTCACATTTTATTTCCCAGAAAAACTAACCTCTATTTAGAACAAGTGTTATAACAAGCTGTCACAAATGATTTATACCTATTTTACCGGTCAAAAGAGCACCTGCTATTATATATGTAGGCTATCAATATACCTCCTGATGCCACTTCTACCAGCTGTAACAGTGTGCAATCCAAAGACAGGCTTTGATCTAGACATGGCGAGTCATCTCCTCATGTACATGATTACCTTATTCTTGTTGAGCATGAGAAACGAACTAAATTCCCTGACAAGCCCAAAGACATTCTTTTGCTTAGAGTGGGAGCAAATGGTAGGGTGAGTAAATTCTACCCTAGCAGAGTAAATTCTACCCTAGCAGACTGAAAGGGCTAATCACTTAATTTGAAAAATATGAGTGTTAAACATGCAAAATGTAATCCACCTAACCACAGTACTCTTTGGATCTAAAAACAAGTTTTCTAACCTATACACAAACTGAAGAGGAAAGAGCTTTTCCAAAAAGAATTAAGTCCTAACTAAATGGATCCTTATTGTTCTACCAAATCCAGATGTTATCATTTGGGGGATACCTGTTAATGCTGTTAATCTTTTATCTTCAGCCCATAGCTCCAACACTAGCTGGGCTGAATGATCATTCCTGCCTCCTGAAGGGAAGCATAAGTAACTGCTGTTAAGCAGAAAATCTGTGAACCTTCAAAATACGGGGATACTCCAGAGACATGGCTCCAAAAAATTTGCTTACCCTTAAAACAACAGGTTTCCTACACACGATTAAAAGAAACAATGAAATTAATACAGGTTTACCTTAGCCAACGGGCTATCATAAGCAAATTGGTAAGGCTGTTTGAAAATCTCTCAATATTTAAGATCTAGCCTGCAAATTCATTACTGATTTATTTTCACAGTATCAAATCATCTCTCCTAAGAAAATTATATTTCTTGGCAGCATTTTAAAAAATGATTCAAAGGATAACAAGACTCAAACCATACTCAGTGATTTAAAACATTCTAGAAAGCTTCTATTCAAAGAGACTATTTAAAGAGCACTCACTGCTTAGGACTGTACTGGAACACACCAAGGATGAGTTCAAAAGTGAAGAGAAACATTCTGTACATATTTGTTGAAGCAAATAATCTTTCATTTAGTTATTCACAGTTCCAAGACTACAAATAACTCACTGACAGATATACTCAGAATATCAATAAATCCAATTGTTCTACCAATCACCTTAAAGTTTTAGGTGTATACAAGAAGGCTGTATTCTTTCCTCTGAATATTTTCCAAGTTATGTCTCTCTGAACCTTTACAACTCTGAATATTTGAGGATATTTAAATATGTGTTAAGACTACCATTAAAAACAAGGTTTTTAAAAAAGATTATCTAAACTATATGTTTATAATGGATATTAATCTAAAATATTAGGCCCCAATCTGTGAAGTGCTCCAATTAATGATTAATTAGCAACAAAAGAAAATGCTTACCTCTCAAGACTGCCATCTTCACTATCACCATGGTCACTGCATGGTTCTAACAGTATACCTACGGACTGACAAAAAGAACACCATCATTGTATTAATGGAACTCCTAGCACTCACATGTGAGAGGAAGTTGCAGGTATAAATTAGGATATTAAATTAAAGATAAATCAAAACACCTCTATCATGTATAATATAGGCTGTCAGAACTTGCATCTCTTTTTACATAGAGTAATTTATCCTTCCCTCTAAGCTTGACTGCAATGAAGTATAATAGGGATTATGCATTTCTCTCTACCCTATTAAGCAATGGGTATCACCACTACCATCTTTTCTTTACTTCCTTAGAATGCTGTCTTTCATAAATTTACAGTCTTCTTATCCTGCTTACCAGGTTGCTGCTTGTTTTGTTTTTCCTCAGCCACAAACCAAAGTTAGTGACTTCCTAGCAGGTAAAAGAAGAGTTAGGGAAGAGTTATCAGACCCCTTTATTAAGTATATTTGAAATAACAACTATTTTCCATATACCAGGCCCTATGAGACTCTGTCTCAGAGACAAATAAAGAGACTCCCCCATTTTCCAGTGGCTTAGTGACACCATCTCCCAACTTAAAAACCTAGCAAGCCCTACACAAATGTCCTGAGCATTATTACAAAACTTAGTAACCTGATCATCTTTGAAATCAACAAAAGGTTCAATACTTCCTAAACGTTCAGGTTCTTTAGAAAGTATCATTTGTTCAGTTTTATTTAGTATGAAAGAAGGTCCATAATTATCTGGAAAAAAGCTATTAAAATATTTCTCCCTTCCCAACTACATATCTCTGTAGGGCTGAATTGTTTCATACTCTTTGAACAAAACAATGTGTAGCAACAAACTGAATATAGAAGTAGAATCCAGCTATCTTCTATAAGTCAGACAAGGCATTAACAATATTTATAAATATGTAAAACAATGCTGCTTCTCAAACTAAAAAATTTTATAATAGGGCTTATTGAGGAAAAAAGCAACCTAATTTATGAGACCATGAATAAATTTAAGTACATTATTATTTTTCAAATTTCTCAATTTTAACAGTGATATATATATCTATGTAAACAAAAACTCTTAAGAATCCTCAATATTTTTAAGATTAAAAGGGGTCCTGAGCTTAAAGCATGAGAACCACTAATCTAGAAATTACTTCAGCAACCTTTATGCTCTGGAATATAGCTTTATATTCTCAAGTTTTCTAGGGATATGATACAAGCACTACTCATACCAAGTATTTAAAAAGAACCTTGGTAGCCGGGAGTTGTGGCAGGCGCTTGTAGTCCCAGCTACGTGGGAGGTTGAGGCAAAAGAATCGCTTAAGCCCAAGAGTTAGAGGTTGCTGTGAGTTGTGATGCCATGGCACTTTACCACGGGCTACATAGTGAGATACTGTCTCAAAAAAAAATGTATAAAAAGAACCTTGGTATCCACTCAAATAACCATATTAAATGGGCAACTGTACTGGATCATGCCTATAATCCTAGCACTCTGGGAGGCCAAGGCAAGAGGATCCTTTGAGTTCAGGAGTTCAAGATCAGCCAGAGTGAGAACAAGAACTTGTCTCCATTACAAATAGAAAAACTAAGGCCAGGCTTGGTAGCTCATGCCTGTTATCCTAGCACTCTGGGAGGCAAAGGCCGGTGAATAGCCTGAGCTCATGACTTCAAGACCAGCTTGAGCCAGAGTGAGACTCTGTCTCCAAAATAGCCAGGCATTGTGGCAGGCACCTGTAGTCCCAGCTACTCAGGAGGCCGAGGCAAGGGGATCACTTGAGCCCAAGAGTTTGAGGTTCCTGTTCGCTATCACACCAGGGCACTCTACTGAGGACAACAAAGTAAGACACTGTCTCAAAAAACAAACAAAAAAAAAAAAAAAGAGAGAAGAAAAACTAGCCATGTGTTGTGGCAAACATCTGTAGTCCCAGCTATTTGAGAGACTGAGTTGAGAGGATTGCTTAAATTCAAGAGTCTGAGGTTGCTCTGAGCTAGGCTGCTGTCACACCACTCTAGCCTAAATCAACAGAGATTCTGTCTCAAAACAAACAAATTCAAGCCCAGCTCTACCTTTTTCATCACAAACATGATAGTTAACAATCATTTACTTGCCTAATCTTAGAGTTATTTGACTATCTTACTGTGAGATAATCAAAAGAAATAGCTTACAAGAAAAACTATATATTTATATTATAAACACATACTATTATTTTACATCATTAACTCTTAACGTTCAGTTCTCTTCACTATGAAGTAAGTGAAATGAAGTACAAAGAAAAATACAATACTCACATATACACTGCAACCAGAGTTAGGCAACATTATTCTAAATTTTGTTTTCAAATAGCAAAAAGAAAAGGAAATAGGAAGCAATATAAAAGATAGATGACAGCCCAGCAGTGAATGAGGTAGTTGAAATATAAAACCAAATACAGCACTGTGCTCTATATTACTCCACAGAACAAAGAAAAATGAGAGTCATGAGTATCTGGTTAGAATGTGGGCAGACTTCAATTGAATAGAAAGGAAAATATACTTTTTTTAAAAGTCTTTAAAATGACTCGGCACCTGTAGCTCAAGCGGCTAAGGCACCAGCCACATACACCAGAGCTGGCGGGTTCGAATCCAGGCTGGGCCTGCCAAACAACGACAATTACAACCAAAAAATAGCCAGGCGTTGCAGTGGGCGCCTGTAGTCCCAGCTACTTGGGAGGCTGAGGCAAGAGAATAGCTTAAGCATAGGAATTGGAGGTTGCTATGAGCCGTGACGCCACAGCACTCTACCCAGGGCTTGAGGCTCTGTCTCAATAAATAAATAAATAAATAAAGTCTTTAAAACTAGCTAAAATGTTTCATCACCTAAAGAAATTTTACCTCCTCATAATTCATTCTACATAAAGCATTCATTTGTACATAGATAGAGAAGAGCCTGATTCTACTATATCAGCTGGAAAAATAACCCATACCATCCCCTATGTCTTCCCTATATGCCTTTCTAGAAATATCAGGGACCTCAAAAATAAGGCTAAAGCACTCTGGTCTCTCAGTTCAGGTAACTAGAGCTTTGATGGTAGCAGTGGCAGCAGAAGCTGCTGCTGCAGTGCAGTCATATTACAACTGTGTTGGTGGCTATTGGGGCTTACTGCCAGGAGCTGGCAGCCTGATGAGCATTTCCAGAAATTTCCCTGGTTTACAATCATTCTTTTGCCATCCATAATTGGTGCTTCCACATTCCTTAGTTTTCTCGTTTCACCCACCTACCTTTGCTCCAGCATGCTTCTTGAGAGCATTACTTCTTTTACACAGGTTAAATATCCCCACTCCATTCTGTATCTTTCAGAATATGAATGGTATTACCGTATATCCTTGAGTATAAGCCGAGTTTTTTCGGCACAAAATTTGTGCCGAGTTCGGGTTTTTTGGCACAAATTTTGTGCCGGAAAAAACTCGGCTTATACTCGAGTATATACGGTAATATAGTTTAACCTAGAACACCCTTTTCTATTGTGTTAATATAATCAAAACTGATGAGGTTGTTTGAGGATAGTACAAGTCAAACTGACAGCCCCTTCTTCCTCTGTGCTATCTGCTGTAGTTGTTCCAATACTTCTGTCTCTATATCTAAAAGAAGGTAACTGCATTACAACAGTTTCTCAGTTGCAAGAAATAAAAAACTGTAAGTTGAGGGGAAACAGGGTAGCTGCCAATGAAAGTATCCTAAAATTAATGGATTTTATGGGAAGTTTACAGATAAGTCCACGTATTTTGATCTGAGCTCTAATCAGACTAATGGGCTTTAAACTACTCAACCTTCAAAATGGCCTAAAATACTATACACTTATATCTATTTAAAATCTACAGAGAAGTATTTCTTTGTATTAAAAAAAAAATCGTATGGTTTATGCTTGTAATTGTAGCACTCTGGGAGGCTGAGGCATGACAAATCCTTGAGCTCAGGAGTTTGGGATCATCCTGAGCCAAGAGTAAGACCCTGTCTCCACTAAAAAATAGAAAAATTAGCCAGGTATTGTGGCATGCGCCTGTAGTCCGAGTTACTAAGGAGGCAGAGGCAGAAGGGTCACTTTGAGCCCAGGAGTTTGAGATTGCTGTGAGCTGATGTCATGATACTTTAGCCTGGACAACAGAGTGAGGCCCTGTCTCTTTAAAAAAAAAAAAAAAAAAAAAAAGCTGGGTGTGGTGGGTCACACCTGTAATCCCAACACTCTGAGAGGCCGAGGTGGGCAGATCACCTAAACTCATGAGATGGAGACAAGCCTGAGCTAGAGCAAGATCCCATCTCTAAAAAAGAGCTGGGCATTGTAGCAGGCACCTGTAATCTTGCTACTCGGGAAGCTGAGGCAAGAGAATCACATGAGCCCAGAAGTCTAAGGTTGCTGTGAGGTATCATGCCATGGCACTCTACTGAGAATGATGCTGTCTTAAAAATAAATAATTAAATAAGTAAACAAACAAACCCAAATATACAAAAAACTCTTAAATCTCAATAATAAGAAAACCACACTCAAGGAGTAGGGCACTAGCCCCATATACCGGAGGTAGCAGGTTCAAACCTGGTCCCAGCTTAAAAAAAAAAAAAAGAAAGAAAACCACACAATTTTAAAATGGCAAAAGACCAACAGACACCTCACCAAAGAAGATACGCACGTGGCAAATCAGCATTTAAAAGATGTTCAATATCTTATGTTATTAGGGAACTCAAAATTCAAACAAAATGTGACTACACACTTATTTGAATGGCTAAAATCCAAAACACTAACACTCCAAATTCTGGCAAGGATATAGTGTTCTCACTCACTTTTGTTGAATAAATGAGAAACACATACTTATGGAAGCATTTAGTTTATGACAAAGGTGGCATTTCAAAGCAGTAGGGAAGACAGTGGCCTCCGTATGCAAGTAAAATTGAGAAAATAGCCAAAAAATCAGGTGAGAAAGCAATCCAAGGAGACTTTTACACAAACAGCAATCTAGACAAGATCTTAACATTTAGCTGTTTCAACCATAACTATCTCTCAGTCAGTACTCCATAATGCTGTATGTTGACACCCAGATGACACTGACAGGTTCTAAGAAGAGAATCAACATAATCTAATTTTCCTTTTAAAAGGATCACTCAGGCTTCTGCACTGAGAATAGACCTGAGAACAAACAGGGAAACAAAGGTGAAGAGATTGGTTAGGAGGCTATATTAATCTAGGTGAGATGATAGAAGCTTGGACCTACATGGCAGCAAGTGAAAATAGTAAAAAGTAAAAAGTGGTCACTACCAGATAAAATTTGAAGGTATAGTCAACAGGATTTTATGAAGAAATAAATATGCACTGTGAAAGAAACTAAGTATGGCCCAAAACTTTTGGCCTGTCCAAAAGAAGGAGAAATTGCCCTTTACTGAGATTTTAAAGATAGTGGAAAATTTTTTGACAAGGTCAGGAGTTCAGTTTGGTGCATATTAAATTTAAGATGTTTTGAGGATCCAGGACACGATATCCCAAAATATGGCACCCTGGTATTTGAGAAGCAGAAAGTTCACTCACAGCTTCCCCTCATTCTCTGTCTCCTCAAGCAGGTCATAAAAGCTTCATTCCAGAGTATCTACTCTATACCTGAAGGAAAGAAATGTTCTTCTCTCAGAAGACATAGGGACACAGAAAGTAATCTAAACCACTAGGCTGTGGTAAATTTCCCCTCAAGTTTATTACTATTAAATCAAACCCACTGTGTGTAATCATTCTTCTGAACAACTGGTCTCTTTTTATCAAACTGAAACAGAGGTGTCCCTGTTTCTTTAGGTCTTCATTTCTGAAGGGTCCTGTGTCATATAAAACTCTTATTAAATAAACACATCTGCTTTTCTCTTGTTTATCTATTATGGGTGCCTCAGCAATGAACATAATGATGGGTGAGAAAAGATTTATTTCCCCCCCCCCCAACAGATGCTTATAAGATATTCCAGTGGAAATGTTAGGAGGAACAGCTAGATATAGGAATCTAAAGCACCAAAAGAAAGGTATGGACTGAAGCTACAGATTTGGGAATCAGCAGCATACAGATGAAAGCCATTGGACTAAATGAGATTACCAAGGAAGTGAATAAAAATAAGCAATCTGAGAGTTGGGCCCTGGGCCATTCCAAATGTCAGAGATCCAGAAGATGAAAAGCAATCAGTAAAAGGGACTGAATTAGAGCAGTCCTAGTCCTACTGAAGGTAGAAAAAGGAAAAACCATAGTGAGAGATCCTGAAATCCAAGTGAAGAAACTATATTAAAGAAGTAGGAGTAATTAATAGAATCAAATTTGCTATTAAGTCAGGTAAATCATTCAGTAGACATTATTAGTGTCTTGCAAGAAGTTTCAGAGGACTGGTGGGTTTCAGGATGGCTGAAGTGAGTGTAAGAGAATGGGAGGAGTGGAGTTCAAGAAAACAGGCATAGAGACTCCTTTTCATTAATGATATTATAAAAGGAAGCAGAGAAACAGTATAGCTAGAGTGGGACAAAGGGTCAAGAGAGGGTTTTCCCCCCCCTTAAACATAGGAGAATTAACAGTACAAATGTTTTACAATGATGTGAATAATTGAGTAGATAGGCAGAAACTGATCCCAGAAAGGGCAAGGGAACAAATACAAAAGCAATAAACTTGATATATGAAAAGCTATTAATCTAATACACACAAGTCCAGTCACAGTAACAGCACCAGCTTAACTTCTTTAAAACGAGGCCGGGCACAGTGGCTCAAGCCTATAATCCTAGCACTCTGGGAGACCAAGGCAGACAGACTGCTTGACCTCACAGGTTCAAGAGCATCCTGAGCCAGAGGGAGCCGGATGTTGTGCGCCTGTAGTCCCAGCTACTTGGGAGGCTGAGGTAAGAGAATCACTTCAGCCCAAGAGTTTGAGGTTACTGTGAGCTGTGACACCACATTACTCTACCAAGGGCGACAAAGTGAGACTTTGTCTCAAAAAAGAAAAAAAAAAAAAAAACTTCTTTGGAACAGTTTCTAGTTTATAAATAATCTTATAATACTTGCACTTCATTTTACCCTTGTAATGTAACCATTAAACCCCACTTCTTTATAGAAAAATGCAGCTCAGAAGTCAGATAATTTGACCAGGTGTAGTGACTGATGCCGGTAATCCCAGTCATTTTTTAAAAAATTAGTAGGAAACTCCTGCCTTGAGGCCGGAGTTTGAGGGTACAGTAAGCCATGTTCTTGCCACTGCTCTTCAGCCTAGGTGACAGAGTAAAATCTTGTCTCAAAAATAAATGAATGAATGACTGAATATACGTCAGGTCAACTAGCTGAAGTTGTTAATACTGCTTTTTGGGGGGAGGGTTGGGGGAGATAGAGTCTCACTTTGTCATCCTCAGTAGGATACTCACAACAACCTTAAACTTCTGGGTTCAAGCGATTCTCTTGCTTCAGCCTCCCAAGTAGCTGCGACTATATAGGCTCCCACCACAATGCCCAGCTGTTTTTAGAGATGAGACCTTGCTCTGGCTCAGGCTGGTCTTGAACCTGTAGGCTCAGGCAATCCACCCACCTCGGCTCCCAGAGTGCTAGGATTACAGGCATGAGCCACTGCGTGCAGCCATTACACTGCTATTAAGAAGCAAAGGCAAATATAAACATGTATTTGCTGAATCTAAATTCCTTTTTATACCTATCCTAGTGTTAGAATAGAAATATACTAAAGAAACTTTCCTTATCTATTAATTTAACACCTTACTTTAAGGAGTATTATAAAAACTGTACTTCAAAACATGTCTTAAAAGGATACTGTTTTGAACAATTAACTGCAATTAATTATTTTAAAAACAATGTTACCACTAGCAAATATGACAGTGACAATAATTTCATCATTATTAAAACAATGTTCACTGGTCTACTCTACTCACATATGAAAAGATTCCAATTAGCAGGGGTTCAAAACATGCCACCCCAAACTACAACTTTTGGCATAGGATTGTGAGCAGATTATCTTGGCAAATAGGAAACACAGGAGAATACAGAGACATTACCCTTTTATGAGAGAAATTTTCATGTATAAAAGAAATCTCCATTTTTAAGGGTGTCTCCACTCAGTACCAGCAAGAGAATGCATACTCCTAATTAACAGAAACTCTTATCAATCTGCATAACAAACTTTACCTTTGGTTAGAGTCCTTTTCCTGGTCATCTCATCACAGCTGGATCTCCCCTCCCCCCCACATTCTCCTTTGTATTAGTGGATGGTATTTAAGCCACCCGTTAGAAGAGTATCTTTTGCATATGGGGCATATATGTATTTAAACATTTGTTTTCCTTGTTAGCTATCTTTTGTTATAGGGGCCTATCCCAACTAAGAACTTTGAAGAGTAATGAGAAAATTATTCTCCCCCTCCTTCCTTGTTCTTCTTCCTTTTTGGTGAAAAACTCTGAATAATGCAGAAAATCTTTTAAAAATAATTCAACCATAATACCACCTAACCACCTCAGCTGACATCACAATTTCTTTCCAGGAAAATATTTTAAAATAAGGTATTTTATACCTACTTTTCTACCCAATGATGGTTCCCAAACTCTACTGACAGAATACATAGTCTTGGGAATTTACAGCTGAGATAAGTTAAGTGTGTCACCAAAGATCATCAACTATAACCTTTGGTATCAAAAGAGCACATGAAGCAATCAGAGTTGTACATCTAACAGACTTAACAGAGATTTGATTTTTACAATCTCTTACCTGGTTATTTTCTTCATCCTCAAATACAAAATCTTGCTGCATAACTTCATTGTCTAAATTAGTGCTAGTCACAGGTTCTGAATTGTCTCTGTTACTTTCACTGGCATTAATAATATCATCAGCAATATCAACCCTAGTAATGAAGATTAAAAATTCAGATCAGGCCAAATGTTGAATATATAATGCCTTTGAAATAAATAAATAGCAATAATGATCTGAAACTTTCACTTGTTAAAGAAAATGTGTCCCTTTCATAAAAATACACACTTTTTGTTCTTGCTAAATTAAATTATAAAATCTGTTAAGTTTTTGTGTCTCCTTTGGATGTTGTTGGGGACCTTGTTTGTAACCCCCTCTGAAAATTTTTATAAGCTAATCAATGGCTTTTAAAATAACTTCTGTGCCAAAAGAATCATTTTCCTTACAAATACACACTCCCCACATAATGCCTTCTATGTCGTGATTAAATACAAGTCTAGTGCTGAATATCATACTGTCCAACACCTTATCAACTACAACAGGAACAACTTCCTAGTGCAGATATTTAATCTTCCACACTTTAGAATGTGCAAAACACTGCAGTTTTTGTTTACAAAGATGATACCACTACCAACCAATAGAACATAAATTATTTCCCCAGTGGTGAAAATAAGAATATTATCCTAGAATTAATACACAGACTTTTAGGATCCCTAACTAAGCTAAGGACAAACTCCAAGGAATCTATTTATATACTTTGAAATATTTTCCCACTATTTCCAACTTTTACATACTGCTTTTTTCCTTAATATTCTACACAATTACTTCATACGGATCCAGTTATGTAAGTTCTAATCATGCCTTCAAAGCACACAAACCAGGACCATCACATAGAGTAGCAGTGGCTGGGGGTATCATTCATAGCATACTTGTACTTGTACAATATGGTATTCCTAAAAATAAACATTCCAACTACTGGTTTTCCTATCCACTAATATTTTTCAGCTTCATTTTATATTTAACAGCTACTCTAGTTACCCGTACCTCAGAGGTTAGGGCGCCGGCTACATACACTGAGGCTGGCAGGTTCAAAGCCAGCCCCGGCCTGTTAAAAACAATAACAACTACAACAACAACAAAACAATAGGCGGGCATTGTGGCAGGTGCCTATAGTCACAGCTAGTTGGGAGGCTGAAGGAAGAGAATCACTTAAGCCCAAGTGTTTGAGATTGCTGTGAGCTGTGATGCTACAGCACTCTACCTAGGGCAACATAGTGAGACTCTGTCTCAAAAAATAACAACAATAACAAAAAAAACTTTACCTAATCATCTATTTTCTTTTTACCTTCTTATGAATCTTCCAAATTTCAGTACATCCTTCTAATCAGTCCCCAAAATAAAAACTGACATATGAAAAATATGAAACCCTGTGGTGTCTGAGAGAGGCACATACATATCCTGAAGTACGGGGCTGGGGTGACAGGAAAGAAAGTGAGGCTTTCCTCCATTTAAAGGTGACAGGTAAGTTGCAGAGCAAAGTAACATTACACATTAATTACAGGTACTTTTAAACTTAGACAAAATCAACTACAGGTTGAATATCCCTTATCTGAAATGCTTGGAACCAGAAGTGTTTCAGATTTTTTTCAGATTTTGGAATATTTGCATTATACTTGCCGGATCAGCATCCCTAATCTGAAAATCCAAAATTTGAAATGCTCCAATGAGCATTTCTTTTTAGTATCATGTTAGTGCTCAAAAAATCTCGGGTTTTCAAATTAGGGATGCTCAACCTGTATTAGTAACAAACCTAACAAAACATGGGGAAGAGAGAGGCTGGTGGGCAGGGGATCACAACAGCAAAAGATGATTCTGCTCACCATTTCACTCAATGACCACATGCACTAGAGCGATGTAAACCTGCTCTCACGTGCACATATCTATCTGTCCAGACCATTACACACCCCTCACAGTGTGACCATCTCTTGCATAGAGTATGAGTCTAATTTTTAAAAATTATTTTTCATACAACATAATCCACAAAGGTAAACTGATTACTTCATTTAGTGTTCAAGAAGAAAAACCTGGCTGTGTTGGACCTAATAAAAGATACTTTATGAAAAATTTATGACATTTTTGATATCATGGATGCACATACAAATATACACAAAGTCACTTTTCACATTGACTTTCAGCAATCCCCAAGACAGACAAGACTCCATTATTTACATACAAATATAAACAAAGTCACTTTTTACATTGTGACTTTCAGCAATCCCCAAGACAGACAAGATCCCATTATTTAAATAAAAAGTTTTTTTAAGTAACAAGACAGTTTTGTAACGAACAACAAATAACAGTAAAATGGTTCTTACTGGTTATTAGATCCTTCCCCATCACAATTAATACTTCCTGCTTCATTATTACACACCAGACTTTGCTGCTGTAAATTCTTAAGATCATGATCTATGCTGCTCTGCAGATCAAAAAGGTGCTGTTCCACAGCTGCTCTAATTGTTCTTTCTAAAATGCTACATAATAGAACACATTATAGTGAGAAAGAGTCACTCTACCTGGATAGGCCACATAAACATAAATGTTGAAATCTATACCAGTAAAACAAATTATTATGGCATTTAAATGAGTAAACCAAAGTGTAAAAATACTGGCTTAAATTTTAAGGTGAAATATATCCAAATAGATGAACCTATACAAATCAACCATAATGTCACAATCATGACTGGGGTGAGAAGAACAGTTGTCCCAATAATTCATTCCTCACTATATAGAAGGTCATTTAAATAGTTAAGACTTTTCAAAACTTCATTTACAAAGCAAAATATTTACCAACACTCAGCTAAATAAAAGAAACTGCGTACTATTCTTTTTTTTAATGTGATGCCTACTTTATAAAGAAAACTCAAAGCTTTATCAACATTTTTCAATTACTTCAAAGGATAAAAAAAAATCACCTAACGAAAGCTCATCTTTATTTTGTATAATAGGGCAATGGAGTCTTTCATTTGTTCCTATAGTACATGAAATACTAACTAATTTACTGCCTATGTACAATCTTTCCTCTAAAGTAAACATAATACACGATTTTAATTTCTACAGCTTAGTAGTATTTTGAAAATTTAAAAATGTGTCTTCTACAAGTATACTACTTACTCCACAGAGGCTGGTAACATGCTGATGGGAGTTATATGGGCACTGTAATCAAAGGAAGAAATTAGCTATAAAATCTTCAATATGAAATGACTACAATATGTGTTGAAAACTGCCACATTTACATTACCTTGACACAACCAGAAACGTATGCACTAAGTTTTATGTTTTCAATTATATATCAGATTGGAAAAATTTTCTGAATCTGGTTGGGAAAAGTTTCAAATATTAACAAAAAAAAAAAAAGGTTTTTTTGAGAAAACATAACTCTAACAAGACCAAAATAAAGAAGTACTCACTTAATATTCATTGTGGGCTAGGAACCTGACATGGACTTATCCTGTTTAATAATTTTTAATATCCTAGGAGCTATAATTATTTCCACTATTCCACAAAACTGAAGCTTGAAAACACTCATTAATTTGCCCTAATGCAAACATAGCCCTGGGCTGGGGACCCCAAAACCTCTGCAATTAGCAAAGATGCCCTACTGCCTTCTGCAACTAAAAACAAAAATATACACAGCATAGTATGAACATCTCTACCTAGAGAATGAATCTAATTTTCCTTTAGAGATAGGGCCTTGCTCTGTTACCTGGGCTATAGTGTGGTGGCATCATCACAGTTCACTTCAGCCTCCAACTCCTGGGCTCAAGCAATCCTCCCACCTCACCCTCCTGAGGAGTTGAGACTATATACATGCACCACTATTCCTAATTTTTTTTGTTTGTTCGTTTTTAATGGAGACAGAGTCTCATTCTGTCACCCTGGGTAGAGAGCCACGGCATCATCACAGCTCACAGCAACCTCAAACTCTTGGCCTCAAGCAATCGTCTTGCCTCAGCCTCCTGAGTATCTGGGACTACAGGTGCCTACCACAATTCCTGCTAGGTTTCCCTCCCTACCCCCATTTTTAGTACACATAGGGGTCTTGCTCTTGCTCAGGCTGGCCTGGAACTCCTGAGCTCAGATAATCCACCCACCTCTGCCTCCCAGTGCAGGCATGAGCCAGCATGCCTGGCCAGTATTTTACAGTTCAGTTATGAGCTGCTATTAAATTCCAGAAGTTAAATCTTTACGTAGTACAATCTTTTATATTTTCCTTGGTAACATTTATATTTGCTACTAAACTTAGATGAATCCTTACTTATTGAGAAATATTCCTTTTATATTTAGATATCTAATTATAGTCTACAGTATACTAAATTGAATGGTCTGAGGAAAATCTATAAATCCAACACCATTCTCTTAATCATTTGATGGTTAATTTCTGGTAACCTTTTACTTTATCTTATATCAAATTCTGAATCTAATAGTCTGTTAGTAAAGCCTTACATAATGTTTAATTTTTGGTAGACCTTACCAAATTTGCCACTGTTACTCATCTATTTATTCTCCCAAAGGGATTTTGTTACCTTTTTTTTGTCAGCTTAGATTGTCCCATGGACACAAGACACTTCTTAAAGAAGCTACTGAACAAGAAAAGATCAAACTACCTAGAAATGTCAATTAAAATAAGGATTAAAATAAAATTAATATACCTATATATTTTTGCTCATGTTACTATACTACACTTGATAAAAGCTATGAGATTGACATTCATGTTGCTAGTGGGAAGGTTAATAAGTAAAAAGTTCTTTTTTTTTTTTTTTTGAGGCAGAGTCTCACTATGTCACTCTCAGTACAGTGCCGTGGAGTCACAGCTCACAGCAACCTCAAATTCTTGGACTTAAGAGATTCTCCTGCCTCAACCTCATGAGTAGCTGGGACTACAGGTGCCACAATACCTGGCTATTTTTTTTTTTTTTTTTCATATGGGGCCAGTGCCCTACTCTGTTGAGCCACAGGTGCCGCCCTATTTATTTATTTATTTATTTATTTATTTATTTATTTATTTATTTTTGTTGTTGTTGTTGTTGCATTTTTTGGCCAGGGCCTGGTTTGAACCCATTACCCTCAGTATATGAAACCAGCGCCCTTACTCACTGAGCCATAGGCGCCACCTAATACCTGGCTATTTTTTTCTTGCAGTTGTCATTGCTGATTTTAGCTGGCCCGGGATGGGTTCGACCCCGCCAGCCTTGGTGTATGTGGCCAGCGCCCTACCTAGTTAAAAAGTTCTTGGGGAAATCTATTTACCAATGTGTTTTAAAGAGCTTAAAAATATGCATACTCTTTGACCCAAATTCTGTACTTGAGACTCTCAAAAAGGGTCTATCAAATCTATAAAAATGTATTCTAAATACATAAAGGGGAAGGGACTTTATGCCATAAATTGTTCTCTGTAGCACATTTTCTCCAATATTTTATTATAAAAATTTTCAAAAATATAGAAAAGTGAAGAAAATTGCACAAGAAAACCTACACACTATCTAGATTTTATAATTAACATTTAATGTATTTACAGAATTATTTTTAAGAAAGCCATATCAGCAAATATGTATACAAAATAGATAGGGGAACACAAAGCAATGAACTGTTTTGAAAGCACTGATGCTCATTAAGATTAGAAAGTAACATGGCAAAGTGTTTTTATGAATACCCGAAAATAAATATGTATAAAACTATCTATCAAAATGGCTCCATTTAATAATGTGTTTTTACAATTATACAGATAGGCTAAAATAGATTAAACTAGAATTTGGTCACTTTCTTTGATCATCTCCAGAGAAGGAATGTCATACATGGACCACCTCCATCAGAATCTCCTGAAATGACAATGTTATTTTATTGGAGATCTGGATACTTAGCCCAGACCTCGAATACCACAAAGCCAAAGTAAATAAGATTGTATGGCACTGGCACTAGAATAAATAGATAGATGGAACAGAAAAGGACCCATCGAATATGTCATACTTAATTTATTTATTTTTATTTTTATTTATTTATTTATTTTGAGACAGAACCTCAAGCTATTTCCCTGGGTAGAGTGCCAGGGCATCACAGCTCACAGCAACCTCTAACTCCTGGGCTCAAGCAATTCTCCTGCTTCCACCTCCCAAGTGGGACTACAGGCTCCTGCCACAACACCCATTTTTTGGTTGCAGCTGTCATTGTTGTTTGGAGGGCCTGGGCTGGATTTGCACCCACCAGCTCAGGTATATGTGGTTGGTGCCTTAGCCGCTTGAGCCAAGGCACCAAGCCATTATACTTGATTTAGAACAAAGATGGTACTACAGAAAGCAGGGAAGGGGCAGTCTTTAAAACAAGTGTTGGTTTGATTTAGCATATATATGGAAAAAAGTTAACTGGTCCCCACCTTACACGCCATAGACAAAACCAATTCCAGGTACACTGCAGACCTAAACATTAAAAGTGAAATAATAAAGCTTCTGGAAGATAATAAAAAAAATGTGTTTAGGGAAAGATTTCTTAAACGGGACATAAAAAGCATTATTCACAGAAGGAAAAGCATGATAAGCTTAATTAAAATTAGAACTAATCCTCAAAAGACATACTATATGAGAAAGAAAAGCCACAGGACACAATGGGAAAAAGAAACTTGCAATATGTATTTTTAAAAAACCCTCTGGATTAAAAAAAAAAAAAAAAAAAAAACCTCCAATAAACCAGTAAAAAAAGACAATCCAATAGAAAATTGGGCAGCAAAGACAGAGTGTGGTGGCTCAGTCCTATAATCCTAGCACTCTGGGAGGCTCAGGCAGATGGATTGCCTGAGCTCAGGGAGTTTTGAGACGAGCCTGAGCAAGAGCAAGACTCTTGCTCAAGTGTCGCTAAAACAGAGGTTCTCAACCTTCCTAACGCCACAAACTTTTAATACAGTCCAAAGAAGTCCCAACCAACTGGTTGAGAACCGCTGCTCTAAAAAATAGCCAGGGTTGTGGCAGACGCCTATAGTCCCAGCTACTTGGGAGGGTGAGGCAAAGAATCACTCTGAGCCCAAGAGTTTGAGACTGCTGTGAGCTATGAGACTGCTGTGAGCTATGATGCCACAGCACCGAGGGCAACAAAATAAGACTGTCTCGAAAAAAAAAAAAGGCTTGGTGCCCATACCACAGTGGTTACAGCGCCAGCCACATACACTGAGGCTGGCAGGTTTGAATCTGGCCCAGGCCAACTAAAACAACAATGACAACTGCAACAAAAAATACCTGTATGTTGTGGTGGGCACCTGTAGTCCCAGCTACTTGGGAGGAAAAAGAATTGCTTAAGCCCAAGAGTTTGAGGTTGCTATAAGCTGTGATGCCACAGCACTCTACCGAGGGCAACATAATGAGACTTGGTCTCAAAAAGAAAGAAAATGGGGCAACAGACTTGAATAGGCATTTCGTAAAAGTAGGAATCAGCCAGCATATTCATGAAAAGGAGAGGGACTTTATTAAAATGACAAAGAAATTCTATTACACACCCACCATATTAGTTAATAGCAGTACTGGAAAGGATGTAAAGCAACAGAAACTGTCATACACTGCTTGTGGAGATATAAACCGGAATAAGTACTTTGGGAAATAATTTCGCAATATTTAGCAAAGTTGAAGATAGGTGCTTATCTTCATGTGCACACAAACGTACACCAGAAGATGTATATGAGAACATGCATAACAGTATTATTCATAATAGTCAAAACACAAAAACGAATTGTTTAGCAACAGAAGAAAGAATAAGTTTGGTGCAAGCATACGATAGAATACTTTATAGCAATAAAATGAACCACAGTGACAATGCAACAACATAGATTAATCGTGCATAAAATGTTTAGTGGAAAAAAAATCAAAAATGTATACTCTTATTTTCCTAAAGCTCAAAAGCATAGAAGGAAGGGACTCCCTTAACATGAGTACAGGGATCACCTTAGTAAGGAAGGAGAGGGTCAGCATTAGATGTGTGTGGTGATTACGTGGATTATTTGCTTTTTACTAATTTGTTTTGCTATACATTTGTTTAGCAAAATGGGCGTTTCTGTATGTATGATTTATTTCCCAATATAAAAAGGAAAAAATAGCTGTAAAAAAGATTCCAGAGTCCAATTTTCAAATCTCTAAGCCAGGGCCTAAGAGTCTACTTATTTTTCCCCAAAGACAGTCTTACTCTGTCATCCAGGCTGGAATGCAATGGTATGATCATAGCTTACTGCAGCCTCAAATTCCTGGGCTCGAGTGATCTTCCTCCCTCAGGCCGCCCTCTGCCACCACCATCAGCCAGGACTACAGGCACACACCCGGTCATGCCTGGCTAATTGTTTCATTATTTCTAGAGATGTGGTCTTGCTATGTTATTCAGGCTGGTCTCAAATTCCTGGCCTCAAGTGATCCTATGCTTCCACCCTCCAAAGTACTAGGATTACCAGTGTGAAGCTGGCCTGGGTCTACTTTTTTTTTTCTTTTCAGTTTTTGGCCAGGGCCAGGTTTGAACCCACCATTTCCGGTACGTGGGGCTGGCACCCTACTCCTTGAGCCACAGGCACCACTCCTGAGTCTACATTTTTAACAACACTTATTATGATTCTTTACTAAAATACTAGTAAATCTGAGTAACAATGACCTAGACCTATACCTACCCTCCAAAAAGAATAAAGTTTAATCAGATTTCCAGTTATCCAAAGGAGCCAAAAAGAGGCAATAGTTCTAACAGACTTAAATTAGGTAGATAGGCAGGGTAGTTGATTATTTTTGCTTCCTACTCATTTTAATTGCTACTGAAAATACAAACGTATATACAGAAGTAGTAATCAGCAAGCTGGATTATTAGTGCAATAGTAAAGATTCTTTACCCCTGAATATGCTGTGACAATCAAAGAAACAGCCCCTTTTACTAAGTAATCTACCACACAGACACAATTAATGAATCAAATAAATAGATCTTGTATTTGAGAGTCAGAGTCAGATTGTCAGTCACAAGGCCACACACAAAATTGATTTCACAACTTTGTTCTCTAAGCTTCTGAAGGAAGATTTCACAGATTTTAATTATTTTTTATTTTCAGACTTTTGTCAAATTCTATACGGATTATAAAGCCCTCAGGTAAAAACCAGGGCTTATACCTATGAATATAAAAATAACTTATCAATCTAGCTATGTGTCAATAACTAAATTGGATAGGTATCACAAGGATATAAGTTCTAATTAAGAAAGATACAAGAAGACAGTGCCTGTGGCTCAAGGAGTAGGGCGCCAGCCCCATATATCGGAGGTGTCGGGTACAAATCCACCCCCAGCCAAAAAATACAAAAAAAAAAAAAAAAAAAAAAAAAAAGGAAGAAAGAAAGATACAAGATATTATTAATTACTATCTACTTCAGGTCAATTATTTAGCTTCCACAGGCAGATGACAAAAAGACCACCACAAAACATTGTGTTCACTAAATCCTAGACAAGGAAGACTAGTCTAAAAGGACAAACAATAAATCACAAAGGACAAACATATTCTAAAGTTCTCTATCAAGTATAACTAAGACTATAGTCATTCTCTCCCTTCTGTTAACTCTACTTTTAAATCTGCCTACAATCACATTTTCTTCTTGAGAACCTAAAATCAATCTTGTAACCACTTACTCCAATTACTAATTTTTTATAACTCAAACAAAATTATCATAAGAACTACCATTAAATTTTCCCAATTGCAAATATTTAATGGTACAAACAATATTTCAATAAACATACTGCACAACTCATCCTCAATTAAACAAACCTGATAAGGATCATTTTACCTGTGCAATAGAAACTTATAAGCCATTCTGAAGATCCTGAGATCTCCCAACTAAAATATCAAATAAAGAGATTTCACTTCAAACACAGTAAAGGATGATGGTGGGCTAATAAAAATTGCTCAGCAATTTCAGTGCTGAGTTCTCCCAAATACATTTAAATGGACCTTTAGACTGCAATAGGAGATCACTACTGACAAGGAGGTACCCAATCGATAATCCAAATTTCTATATAAGTACTTTACAACTTTCCAAGAGATGGAGAGAGGAGGATGAAATTTTAGATCTGGCTAGAATGTCTACAAAAATAAGCTTAAGTCGGGCACCTGTGGCTCAAAGGAGTAGGGCACCGGCCCCATATACCAGAGGTGGCGGGTTCAAACCTGGCCCCAGCCAAAAACAAACAACAAACAAAAAAAAACCCCTGCAAAATAGGCTTAAGTCTAATCCCCCAAGATAAGCAGAGACACTAATATTTGTTTTCATTAGTCATACTACTAAAACCTGGGGTATAAATTATTACATATATGAAATCTTGTATTATAAATACGAAATCTTATATTCTACCACAGGTAGAATATTATTGTTCAATTATACAATTTCAGAAAAACATTAATGGTTAATGTCTTTCTTTCCTTTTTTTTTTTGAGACAGAGTCTCACTATGGCCCTCTGGGTTGAGTGTCATTGTGTCACAGCTCATAGCAACCTCAAACTCATGGGCTTAAGCGACTCTCTTGCCTCAGCCTCCCAAGTAACTGGGACTCTAAGCGCCTGCCAGCTATTTTTGTTGTTGTTTCAGTTGTCATTGTTGTTTAGCTGGCCCAGGCTGGTTTCAAACCCGCCAGCCTCGGTGTATGTGCTACGGGCGCCCAGCCAATGATTAATTTTTCAAATCTAAAAATTGGATGACTTCCAATTAAATAATGCCATAACCATACCAAAATTACACTGCAAAGCTATGGCCTCAAAAACTGAAATATATAAAACAAAACACCACATATCACTCTAAAACCAAAAGTGAAAATCCTTTCCTCTCTTTCCTTATCAATGTGGGAGTACTTCATACCTATGAAGAGAGCATATTGAAAGATTTTTCAGTATTACAAAGTTAGTCAATAAGCTGATACATTTAAAATATAGCTTTAAAATAATAAATACATTATTTCTAAGAGAGGGGAAAAGAAAATGTCAATATTCATCATGTGCCAGTCCTTTTCCTTATGACCCAGAGCATAAATCCTACTTTTTTCCACCCAACATTTCTGATACTCCCAACCAAATTACTACTGACTCCTTTTTAAAACATTCTTTAATGGTATCTGGATTGAAAATGTGAACTGATAAAATCTATCAAATTAAATCTTTTGCAAACTGATTCAATGGATGACAGATAAGAAAAAAGATACTATTATACAACACAGTTATCATGCCTTTCTAGTCACATTTAAAGGCACATTTTCAACAAGGCAACCACTAAATGAAGTGGAGACAGATCTTAAAACTCTAACCTCTGGCTCAGTGCCCATAGCTCAGTTGTAAGGGCCCGGGCCATGTATGCCGGGGGTGGCAGGTTCAAACCCGGCCTGGGCAAAAAACCACAATGACAATTACAACAAAAAACTAGGCAGATGCTGTGTGGGCGCCTATGGTCCCAGCTACTTGGAAGGTTGAGGCAAGAAAACAGCTTAAGCCCAAGAGTTTGAGGTTGCTATGAGCTGTGATGCCACTGCACTCTACTAAGAGCGATATAGTGAGACGCTGTCTCAAAAAAAAAAAAACAAAAAACTCTAACCTCAAAGCTCATTCTAAACCACTTCCACCTACTTTCTTTCCTGTACTTCATCTAAAATTAACTATTGAGAAACCAATGAACTGGGTTGGCACCCGTAGCTCAGTGAGTAAGGCGCCAGCCACATATACCAAGACTGGTAAGTTTCAGCCCAGCTTGGGCCTGCTAAACAACAACTGCAACCAAAAAATAGCTGGGCATTGTGGTGGGCACCTGCAGTCCTAGCTACTTGGGAGGCAGAGGCAAGAGAATCACTTAAGCCTAAGAGTTTGAGGCTAATGTGAGCTGTCATACCACAGCACTGTACGATGGGCGACATACTGAGACTGTATCTCAAGAAAAAGAAAAAAGAAAGAAGAAACCAGTGAACTTACAAGAAAGAAGCCCCAACATCAGCAACCCACCAAAAGAATGTATTTTCATTCTTTCTAAATTCCAGACCTTACAAAGACATCGGAAACAGAATTCTAAATAAACTTTGTAATGTGAAATAATAATTATTTTTTTTTTTGTAGAGAGTCTCACTTTACCGCCCTCGGTGGAGTGCCGTGACGTCACAGGACTCACAGCAACCTCCAGCTCTTGGGCTTTCTCGATTCTCCTGCCTCAGCCTCCCGAGAAGCTGGGACTACAGGCGCCCACCACAACGCCTGGCTATCTTTCGGTTGCAGTTTGGCCAGGGCTGGGTTTTAACCTGCCACCCTCGGTATATGGGGCCGGCGCCCTACTCACTGAGCCACAGGCGCCACCCGAAATAATTATTTTTTGATTTGTGGTTCTGTAAGCCATAAGCACAAAATTAAAAATCACCTATCAAGCTAAAATAAAGCTTTCTAAAACTTCTTAGGAAAAAGATTTTAAAGCATTTGGGGGGGGGGGGGAGTTAAGAACTCTTTAAGAACTCCCTCATCTCTTTAAAATTTTTAAATGTAAAGATTCCCATAAAATGTGTACATTTAAATACAAAGCTAAATGACAAATACATGATTATAAAACAACAATTTAGAAATAACCTTGACATATCCAGGGTATTCACAAATGAGACTAAACCTCAAGATCTACCAAAATTACTGCTTTTTCATGCACTCTTAGGCAGCTCATAACCTGAACCTCACCATTACACAGCTTAACTCTTAACAAAGTAATAGTTAATGGCAAACAACCAAAAAAATAGCATAGGCATAAACAGACCAATCAATACAACTCATACAAAAATATTAAAACTACTAAAGAGTAGTCTCCAAGATACTTTCTATGAAAGGTGCAAACTATCTTCATGACAGAGTAGAACTTCCATACTTGACCACTTCCTTAAGTTAACCTAATTTTTTTTCTTTTCTTTTTTTTTGGGGGGACAGTCTCACTTTGTCATCCTAGGTAGAGTGCCATAGTGTCATAGCTCACTGCAATCTCAAACTCTTGGGCTTAAGCGATTCTCTTGTCTCAGCCTCCTAAGTAGCTGGGAATACAGGCGCCTACCACAGCACCCAACTATTTTTAAAGACAGGGTCTTTGCTCTGGTTCAGGGTGGTCTCAAACCCATGAGCTCAGGCAATTCACCCGCCTTGGCCTTCCAAGTGTTGGGATTACAGGCGTGAACCAATGCACCCGGCCCTAAATTGACCTAATTTTCATATACCAGACATGCACCACATACGCGTATCAGTACCATAGGCCTAGTTCCTTACATTGGCCACATCCATATGTTGACCAGTTTGTTACAGTCCCTTGGGTGGTCAACTTATAGAGGTTCTAGTATTTGTCTTTTTTACTGTGCTGACTTTTGCATGATGTTAAAAATTAATTGGGGCTTGGCACCTATGGCTCAGCAGCTAGCGTACCAGCCACATACACTGGAGCTAGAAGGTTCAAATCCAGCCTGGGCCTGCCAAACAACAATGACAACTACAACCAAAAAATAGCTGGGCGTTGTGGTGGGCACCTGTAGTCCCAGTTACTTGAGACGCTGAGGCAAGAGAATCACTTAAGCCCAAGAGTTTGAGGTTGCTGTGAGCTGTGATGCCATAGCACTCTATCCAGGGCGACCACTTGAGATTCTGTCTCAAAAAAAAAAAAAAAAATTGAGAGGCATTAAACTAAGATGGCTCCAGTGCCTTAGCTTCCTATATAAGCAAACTGAAGCCCAAGGTTAACAGTAAGATAACCAATCAAAAACTGCCAACTAATTTCTTAAGTAGGAACTTTCTACTACTAGATCACACCCAAATGCCTAGCACAGGCCTACCCAATCAAGTTATTTCCACAGTCAATTCTCTCATACAGCTAAAGCAGAGTACTCTGAACCTGTAATTTTGAGGACTATTTAGTGTATAATAAAGCTTTTCTTAATTTATAGGGTATCAGTTAGTAGAGCGATCAAGCCCTTTGCAGAACCTGGCCACTCTCCAGACTGGTTCTCTCAAAAAATAAGTTTCCAGGATGGCGCCTATGGTTCAGTGAGTAGGGCACCAGCCCCATATACTGAGGGTGGCAGGTTCAGACCCGGCCCTGGCCAAACTGCAACAAAAAGATAGCCGGGCGTTGTGGTGGGCACCTGCAGTCCCAGCTACTCAGGAGGCTGAGGCAAGAGAATCACCTAAGCCCAGGAGTTGGAGGTTGCTGTGAACCGAGATGCCACAGCACTCTACCAAGGGTGATAAAGTGAGACTCTACCTCTACAAAAAAAAAAAAAAAAATAGAACTGCACAAATGTAAAACAATGCCTTTGAAAAAGTCAGGGATCATGTTTAGAAAATATAGTTATTTTTCTTAAAAAAAATTTTTTTACATTAACATGTAATGAGTTTCTTGTTGCTTTAAAAAACTAAATACTTTCTCAGTTTTAATTTCTGATATAATAAATATCATGGATATAATCCACAATAACAAAAGTTCTTTAGGGTTTCAATAACTTTTAAGTGTATAAAGGAGTTATATGTGGGTCACTATGAAAGTTTTAAGATAGATTGTGTTACAGTCCATTATTTCACTCCCATGAAACACAACCAACAGTGTCCTTTCTGATTCACTAGCAGTTTCAACTTACTTGGCTTCTGGGTGTTGCTGGGAGGGCTTCAATTATTTACGTCCATGTGGATTTTACAGTTCTAAATTTTTGTGTATATCAAAAGTTTCAACCCAGAAGAATAAGAAACATTTTACCACAAAGGCATTTGCACTAGAATGTTTATTGTGGCTCAATTCATAATTACCAAGTCATGGAAGGAAACTAAGTGCCCATCAACTCATGAATGGATCAACAAATTGTGGTATATGGATACCATGGAATATTATTCAGCCATTAAAAAGATGGAGACTTTGCATCTTTTACATTTACCTGGATGGAGCTGAAATACAATCTTTTAGTAAAGTATCTTAAGAAGGGAAAAATAAATATCCAATGTACTCCATACTAATATGAAATCAATATACAAATAATTACATGTTCCTAAGAACAATAAAATACTATTAACAGTCCAGTTCCGGGGTAGAGGGAAGCGGGAGGAAGGAGGGAGGATGATAAATGGCAGAAGGAGGGAGGGCATGAGGCAGGATCTCACCTAATGTGCACATTTTGAGAGTATATAACATGCCCCCGGAGTCCTCATATTAATTTGAATAAAGTTAAAAAAAAATTTTTTTGAGAAAGGCTAACTTAAAATTAATAAGGGAGAAGAAACTTATCAATAAAAAAAACTATGAGGTCATATATTTTAGCTATAAACAAGTCTTTCCAAAGTGATACTCAAACAAGTCTTTCCAAAGTGATACTCTCAGTGGTTAAATATGCTGAGCTTTTAATTTTAATGTAGCAAACATCAAAAGTATAAACCACATTTAAAAAAAGCTCTTTGGGCTTGGTGCCTCTGGCTCAAGCAACTAAGGCGCCAGCCACATACACCTGAGCTGCCGGGTTGAAATCCAGCCCTGGACTGCCAAAACAACAATGATGGCTGCAACCAAAAAATAGTTGGGCGTTGTGGAGAGCGCCTGTAGTTGTAGTCCCAGCTACTCGGGAGGCAGAGGCAGGAGAATCGCTTAAGCCCAGGAGTTGGAGGTTGCTGTGAGCTGTGATGCCAGGGCACTCTACCCAGGGCAACAGCCTGAGGCTCTGTCTCAAAAAAAAAAAAAAAAAGAGGCTCTTTGAAATCTTCAATAACATTTTAGAATATAAAGTTTGAAACCAAGAATTTTAAAAAATTGCAATTTGAACCATCACTAAATGCTTATTTCCTATAGGTCCCTAATGTGTCTTCCTAGGCTACTTCTGAAGAGAAACACAAAGTGGCTACCTACCGTATATACTCAAGTATAAGCCGAGTTTTTTCGGCACAAAATTTGTGCCAAGTTCAGGTTTTTCTGCACAAATTTTGTGCCAAAAAACTCGGCTTATACTCGAGTATATACAGTAATAATTCCAATAAATGTTTGCAAACCACCTCATAAAAATACTCAAACAGATGACATGTTAGTTACTAAAAGTTTTATCTTTAGCTTCACACCATACACTAATTCCTTAGAACAAATTTATTAAGGGCTCCCTATATATTAGGCCTTTTGCATTCTAGGGAAATTTCTCCCCTGCTTTTCTTTCATCCAAGATAAAGAATCAAATAATGTACATTTCTTTTTTCTTTTGTTTATTTTACTGAGACAGAGTCTCACTATGTCCCCCTCCATAGAGTGAGTGCCATAGCATCATAGCTCACAGCAACCTCAAACTCTTGGGCCTAAGCGATTCCCTTGCCTCAGCCCCCAAAGTGCCTGGGACTACAAACACCTATCACAATGCCTCACTACTTCTTTGTTGCAGTTGTCATTGTTGTTTAGCTGGCCTGAGCCGGGCTCAAACCCACCACCCTCGGTGCATGTGGCCTGTCCGATAACAACTGTGCTACTGTGCCAAACCTATATTTTACATTTCTTCTGTCTTAGAACACTAAGACACTTGCTATATACATGTATATAATTTTTATCACATTAATTTCAGCATTCAAGAAAATTTTATATTGGGCTCAGTGCCTTTAGCTAAAGTGGCTAGGGCGCCAGCCACATACATAGGGCCTGGCAGGTTCGGGCCCAGCCTGGGCCTGCCAAACAACAGTGACAACTACAGCCAAAAAATAGCCAGGCATTGTGGCAGGTTCCTGTAGTCCCAGCTACTTGGGAGGCTGAGGCAAGAGAATCGCTTAAGCCCAAGAGTTTGAGGTTGCTGTGAGCTGTGTCAGCATAGCTCTCTACTGAGGGCAACATATGAGACTCTGTCTCAAAAAAACAGAAAGAAAATTCCATATTGCTTCTAAATCTCCATTTAATACCTAATACTTGACTGAGAGCCTAGTCCATAGCAGACACTATTTTAAGTGTTATAAATAACACCAGTAAACAAAATCCTGCCAACAGATGGTTTACATTCCACTGCTGGAAGACAGACAATAACAAAATAAACATAAGTTACTTGTGTTATGTTATGGACAAAACTGAACAGGGTAAGGGAGATAAAGAATGGGGGATGGGGAGACATTGTTGAAAAAGTTGACATTTGAGTGAAGAACTGAAAAAAGAGGGACATCTATGTAGACAGAGGCTCTCAGGTGGAACAAGACTGGTGTATCTGAGGAATTCTTCTATGTCCAGAGGGAAATGACCAAAGGGAAAGCAGCCAAGAGATAATGTCAGAAAAGGTGGGGCAGCTGGGGGTGGGATGGGGCAGAACCTTATAGGTTGTAAGAATTTTGGCTTTTCTTATTAATTAAAATAGGGAGAGATTGAAGGGATTTAACCAACGGAATAAAATGAGCTTACATTTTAAAACAAAGGACATATAGTACTAATCAAATGAACTTAACTCAGTGAAGTATATTTATAAGTTAAAAAACTGGAATAAGAAGCTTAAGTGGATTGCTTGGGATGAGAAATGGCATCATTCCAAAAGATATGTTATAGGCCGGGCGTGGTAGCTCATGCCTATAATCCTAGCACTCTAGGAGGCCGAGGCAAGTGGATTGCCTGAGCTCACAGGTTCGAAACCAGCCTGAGCCAGAAGGAGACCTCATCTCTAAAAATAGCCGGGCATTGAGGCAGGCGCCTATAGTCCCAGCTATTTGGGAGGCTGAGCAAGAGAACTGCTGGAGCCCAAGAGTTGGAGATTGCTGTGAGCTATGACACCAAGGCACTTTACCCAGGGTGACAAAAGTAAAACTGTCTCAAAAAAAAGATTTTATTTTAGGGGGGGAGCAGGGTCTTACTCTATTGCCTAACCTATAATGCAGTGGCATCATCATAGCTCATTGCAACGTCAAACTCCAGGATTCAAGTAATCTTCTGTCTCAGCATTCCAAGTAGTTATTACTATACTCCCATGTCCTCACATCCAGCTGATAATTTTTTAAACATTTTTTGTAGAGCCAGATTTATGTTGCTGAGGCTGGTCTCCAACTCCTGACCTCAATCAATCCTCCCATCTCAGCCTCCCAGAATGCCATAATCACAGGCAGGAGCTGCTACACTGGTCAGGAGTTAAATTCTTAACATATGCATAAACAGACCTCGACTAAAAAAACAGCAGTTATGGGCGGTGCCTGTGGCTCAAAGGGGTAGGCGCCAGTCCCATATGGCAGAGGTGGCAGGTTCAAACCTAGCCTAGGCCAAAAACCACAGGAAAAAAAAAAAAAAAAAAAAGGCCCAGCAGTTACTTCAACTATGATGAGATGTAAAGGGTTGTAAATACTTGAAAAGTACTTTAACGGAACAATAAATACCACCAAAAGAGTAGTCATATGAACTCTTTAAATAAAAGGGAAATGTATAGATAGTAACTGAAATATCATCACTAAGTCTAAATGACGATAGTAATAGACATATCTGTTTCTGCTACCCAATATCCCTAACCCTCTTCTTTTAGTAAAAGCCATTTTCTCAGAAACTAGCTCCTCTCTCAATTCTAGACGGGTCCTGGTGAACACATAAATTACAGTGGACCAGGTTTATGCTGGCTAGGGAAACAGATACCTAATCAAGTTAGGGTAGACCCTCTGCCCTACAGAAATCTGATCTTAAGCAGAATGACAGAAAGAAACAGATGAAATTCTCACAGCAACAGCCACAAGCTAAAGAGATCCTTCCATGACCCCGTGTTACTAAATTCCACAGAACTGCCCATGTTCTTTCTTTTTTTTTGAGAGTCTCACTATGTCACCCTTGGCAAAGTGCTGTGGCATCACAGCTCCCAGTAATATCCAAGCAATTCTCTTGACTCAGCTTCCCAAGCAGCTGGGACTACAGGCGCCCACCATAACACCTGGCTATTTTTTGGCTGCAGTTGTCATTGTTTAGCAGGCCCAGGTCAAGTTCAAACCCGCCACCCTTGGTGCATGTGGCCGACGTCATAGCCACTGTGCTATGGGCACCAAGCCAACTGCCTGTGTTCTTTATCTTTGCTTTTTTCCTTTTGATTTTGCAGCCTAGTCAGTATCCTTATTACTGAACTACCTTGTTTTTCCCCTTTGCTTTAACCAGGGTTTGCTTCTGTGACTTACAATTCACAGATCTTGAGAACCACTAAATTTCCAATGAATACTTTTTTTTTTTTTTTTTTTGAGACAAAGTCTCTCTTTGTTGTCCCTGGTAGAGAGAGTGCCATGGGATCATCTCTCACAGCAACCTCAAACACTTGGGCTGACGTGACTCTCTTGCCTTAGCTACCTAAGTAGCTGAGACTACAGGCACCTGCCATAGCGCCTGGCTATTTTTAGGGAGGGACAGAGTCTCGCTCTTGCTCAGGCTGGTCTGCAACTCATAGCTCAGGCGATCCACCTGCCTCAGCCTCCCAGAGTGCTGTAATTATGCCACCACACCCAGCCTTTCTTTTTTTCTTTCTTTCTTGATACAGAACTGGGTCTTGCTTTGTCTCCTGGGCTAATGTGCCATGGCTTTATCATAGCTCCTGCAATCTCTAACTCTTGGGCTCAAGAAATCCTCCTGCCTCAGTCTCCCCAGTAGCTGGGCCTACAAGCATGCGCCACCACTCCTGTTCTATTTTTCTACTTTTTTTAGAGGTGGGGGTCTTCACTATGTTGCCCAGGCTAGTCTCAAATCCTGGCCTCAAGTGATCCTCCCACTGTGGCCTCTCAAAGTGTTAGGATTATAGGCATGAGCTACCATCCTCAGCTATGAATACTTCTTAAATGACTAAACTGAAAGAAAGAAAGATCCTCTATAAAACAAGACAAATAATCAAAGAGAAGCTATTAGTAACATGTACTTAAAACAATATTTAACCTTGATGGTAATTAATAAAAATACTTAATGAATTTGCTCTTATTCAGCACTGTCCAAAAGAAATTTCTACAGTAATAGAAATCATGATAGTTACTAGCCTCTTATGGCTACCGAGCACTTGAAATGTGGCTACCACAGCTCAGCATGCTTAGTTCAGTGATTAGGGTGCTGGCCACATACACCTGGGCTGGTGGGTTAGAACCCAGCCTGGACCTGCTAAACAATTACAACTACAACAACAACAAAAAAAAATAGGCAGGCGTTGTGGTGGGCACCTATGGTTTCAGCTACTTGGGGGGCTAAAGAGACTCGCTTAAGCCCAAGAGTTTGAGGTTGCTGTGAGCTGTGACATCACTCTACCGAGGGTGACACAGTGAGACTCTGTCTCAAAAAAAACAAACAAAAAAGAAATGTGGCTACCACACCTGTGGAAGAGATATTTAAATGTATTTAATTTTAATTTGTTTAAATTTTAAATCTAGTAAGACATAAGTAGCCAGTGGCCACCTTATTGGAACAGCACCATATTACCAAAATAAAAAACACCCATTTAAATCTACTGTTTTCAGGTCCTCAAAGAGTACAACCTCCACGGTTGACCACCTCTTTACACAATGACCACCTCCTTAAGTTGACCTAATTTTCACAGACCAGACACACACACGTGTTATCAGAACAGTAGATCTAGTTCCTCATGTTGACAACCTCTGTATGTTGACCAGTTTGCTACAGTCCCTTGAGAAGTTAACTTACAGATGTTCTACAGTATTAATATTGATAATATAAATGGGGTCAAGTCCTTTAAGTACCCTAGAAAAATTAACAAAAGCCATGGAAAGGTTCACTCTTTGAGCCCAATTTATCCAAATGATTCAAAAGAAGGAAAAAATAGCCAGGGAACAAAAGCTTTTTTTACTAGTATAGTACTGACAAGCTAGCTGAAACAACTCAACATGTCCAGAAAAAGGAATGATAGTTAAGAATACTGTTGAATAACGTAATGCACAGTTGATAAATAAATTAAAATATAGTTAAGCCATCAAAAAAATAAATTAGGTCATACACACAGAAAAGCACTTTTGTTAAATCAGACAACAAAACAAATAAACATGTTAATATACTAAAATTATAATCATGTTTGAAGGAAGTACACCTAATAAAAAGATCAAGAGGTCCATATAGCAACGTTAACAGTTATATTTAGCAGCAGATATTTTATATTACTTAATTTTCCTAAATAATATTAGATAGCTCCTCCCATATATTACCATTTATTTTTAAATGACATTTTATTTTCTCAGATTATTCTCTCTGCTTTTTAAACACCATTCCATTACATCTAAATTTAAAGAAAAAAAACTAGTATCCTGTAAAAAAAATCTAGTATCCCAGCTGTATCCCTTTAATTAAAAAAGGACAGTAAACCATGGAGTTTTACACAGAAATAGCACAGAATTTAGCAAACCTAGAGCTACAAATTAGGAATTCTTGAATTCTCTAAACTCCCTAAACAGCATGCCCAGTGGTCCCAGCCATGTGCTGGGATAGTACCTTGAGCCTACAAAACTTATCAAATTTACCCAGAATGCCATCTTATATCATTTTATAGATGAAAAGAATTGGAAAGCACTATCTAACCCTATCACAGGGTTCTATTCTCATGGCCTAGTTCAATCTACTTGTAGCCTGAAAGCTGGATATACAATTTAATTCAGCCATCAAATGCTTCTCTAATAGTTCTACTCCCAAAGATGCTGATATTTTACATGGAGCAACTAATGAGTTCACAGAAGAAAAATATTAGGTTGTTTCAAAAGTTTTGTCCGTTTTAATGTCATGTGTTTTTGTAGCTCCATATCTCAATAAATATTTATTCTACTGTGTCATGCTATATACTGATCGATGGAGAATTTTGTACTCTACGTTGATGCTGTTCATTTTTTTCTACTTTTAATTTTTTTTATTCTTTTCAGCCTATTACTATATGACGTCATTAAGCGATTTTCGGCCAATTTTTCTCTACGAATTCA
>CAUYPK010111321.1:0-20843 GCA_963574355.1 Loris lydekkerianus | reverse complement strand
TTTTTAGTAAAATTTTTTTTCACAAATGGATTAATAAATGTGGTATATGTACACCATGGAATATTATACAGCCTTAAAGAAAGATGGAGACTTTACCTCTTTCATGTTTACATGGATGGAGCTGGAACATACTCTTCTTAGCAAAGTATCTCAAGAATGGAAGAAAAAGTATCCAATGTACTCAGCCCTACTATGAAACTAATTTATACCTTTCATATGAAAGCTATAACTCAATTATAACCTAAGAATATGGGGGAAAGGGAAGGAGAGGGGAGAGGGGAGGATGGGTGGAGGGAGGGTAATTGGTGGGACCACTCCTACAGTGTATCTTACAAGGGTACATGTGGAACTTAGTAAATGTAGAATATAAATGTCTTAACACAATAACTAATTAAAGGCCATGAAGGCTATGTTAACCAGTTTGATGAAAACATTTCAAATTGTATATAAAACCAGTGCATGGTGCCCCATGATAGCATTAATGTACATAGCTATGATATAATAAAAAATAAAAAAAATTAAAAAAGATTTTTTTTTCTATTTTATAAAGATGGTTTATTTTTCTGTATTTCACTCATCTTTGTTAACCATTTCCCATGATTTTTCCAAGGGACCTCCTTCCTAAAAGCTTCTTTCCTAGTCCCCTGAAATATCTTTAAATGTCCTTAAATATAGATGTCTGAGCAATGGATTGTGGCAGGTGCACATCAGTTGCACAGGTTATCTTTCAGGTGATTAAGACATTTTCTGCATAGTTAATCAATGAAACACTAACATTATAGTGAAAATTGCTACGTATCTCTTGTGCATGTAGTAACATGCCCAAGACCAGATAGGGGAATGAGCCCCTCCACATTGGGCTGTCCATTATGAGAGCTTGTTTTCTTATCTTCAAGACAGCTCTATGGTACAAAAGCTCCCTGAAGATCTGACAATTATTACTTCATTTTTATTATATGGGCTGCCTAACAAGGTTTTAGACCAAAGATTTTTATCCTAAATGACTTGGCATAATTATCTTCACATCCTAAAAGCTGTATGTATCCTACCATTACTAGTCAGAAGTCAAGCGCTGCTTCACTTCACATTCAATTTCAATTAGCAAAAGCTTTCAAGATTTATGGTTTGCCATGTCATAATTCTTTTTTTTTCTAATTTATTTTTTATTGTTTGGGATTCATTGAGGGTACAAAGAATTAGGTTACACAGATTATAGTGGTTAGGCAAAATCACTTTTGTAAATGTATTTCAAACCCAGAGGTGCGCCATTGACCATGACAGTGTAAAAGTGTTCCCTTCTCTCCACATCCAGCATCGGCAACTTTGAGACTTTGTGATGGAGCTGTTCTCACTGGGATTAGGAATCAAGGACACAAGGCAAACTTTTACTTTTAATTGAAAGCACATGGGCAGAAGAAAGAAGGATGTTTTTATATATGTTAAACAGATAAACTACCAAAGGCCAATCACTGAAAAACCAAGCCTTAGTTTCTTGCCAGATTTCTAGTCCCGGTTCTGGTACACAGTTGTTCTCATTAATGGAATGGAAAGTATCTGCTGCATGCAGTGCTTTTTTCCCCCTGAAAGTTCTTGGAACTGGGGAACTACCATTCATAGATTTTGAAAGATTTTTTTTCCTTGTGCCTTCCTAAGAAGAAAAAAAGAAATCCTTATTACAAGCCTGAAAAGGCAGCTTCCTGATCTAGTGGTCTCCAAATCACTTGGAATAGATTTGGAATAAATTGATTTTGTCTCTGTTCTTCCCACCCATTTGTTTTGGGGCTTATCAACTGTACAGTGATCAGATCTAATTAGCTAGGCCAAGGCCTGACAACATCACCTTCTGATTAACCTACTTTTAGATTAATTTATTTTGATTAATTTACACTTGAAGAGGATGAACTGTGCTTTATATTAACATCTATGGGCAAAATAGGAAATTAATTCCCTTGAAATATACAGAGTCTAAGTAGGGGGAGAACAATCTATTCTTATGAGAGGAACTCCAGTTTAACTGCTGAATAGAAGGTCCTTTCAGGCTCCCATCATTATTTTTCTCTGCTTCAAATATTTCAATGTGTCTCTGTCCTTCTTCATTTATGATCATATATATCTTAAAAAGTGTACCTGTCGATAATAATGTTCATTTATTCCCTAAAATATTTTTATGTAATTATTCCCTAGTTTTTTCCAAATTCTCTCCAGGTGACTATCTTGTCCTGCTTTGCCTGAGGCTTTCTTATTTTAGCACTGAAAATGTCATATCCCAGGAACTCCCTTGGTCACAGGCAACAAGGGAGACTGCTCACTCAGTCTCTCATTTCCTTTTTTTGACAGTCATGACTTGCTGTTTAAGTGACATTTAGCTTTGTAGCTGAGACCAGTTAACTTAAACCTGAAATTAATTGGCAGATCTGTCAGTGGTGGATCAAAGTGGGGTCTGAGACCAGCAAATGCAGCAGCAGCAGCAGCACCTGGGGACTTGTTAAAAACACAGATATTTAGGCCCCATTCTTTACCTGCTGAGTCAGGAACTCCAGTGGTAGGACTGGGTGGTTTGTGTTTTGTCAAACCCTTCACATGATTCTGATGAATACCAAAATTCACGGTAAGCAGCGTACAGTAACAGAATAATCCTGCATTTATGAAGTTGGATGTTGTGAGAGCTAAAGAAGCATAGAGTGAAAGAAACATTATTTATATAAAAAAAAGTATAAGGGGAAAAGGATTAAGGATGAAAACATAGTTTGGAGGTCAAAGATGTGTTATTTATATTGTTGTGCCAATTTTCACTCTAGCATATTACATATATTACAGAATATAACCCCAACTTTTGAAAGAAACAGAAAATGCCTAGCAGAGCCAATTTGATGACAGCAGCATCTATATTTATCAATGACCAGTTCTCTAGCAGACATTGTTCTAGTTGTGTTATGGCCTATATTGTACATTGTAGGAGGGAGGAATATAATCTTCATTGACTTTTAGAAACTAAGGCTCTGACACAAGGAGGCATTGATATAGATTGTTGAGGTAACTGTTATCAGCCAAGAACATCCCTGGGATATTAAGTCAGGCTGAAAAGACATGCCAAAGCTTCTGCCCTAGAGTGAATTACTTATTTATGAATTCTAAAGAAAAGAAAGGGGCAAAAAATAAACAGATAATACTAACTCTAACCAGTTTATCCCTTCTTAAAATAGAGACATGGTATTCTGAAGGAGTTCCTACGTCAAGCCAACTAATCAGTCTCAACCGTTGTGAAAATAAGTAGTATTGGAGAGCACAGGCACGGTACCCCTAGACTACCATGCAAAACTTATAGACCATACATAGAGTGCATAGATTTCAACCTATACAGGATTTTAATCTCTCTCTCTCTCTCTCTTTCTCTCTCTGTCTCTCTCTCTCTGTCTCCTTCCCTCCCTCCCTCCCTCCTTTCCTCCTACAGATGCTAACATTTAAAATTTGGAAATTTTTCATAAAAGATTTTGTCTTTTACCTAAGTGATAATCAAAGCATCTGGCAAAAGTGGACGTGTCCCTAACACTGTCATTGCCAGTTTGCCCACTTTACTCATTTATGTATCTTCATCTTCTGCTTTTTCCTGTTACTTTCTTTTTCCTGGAGTGAGGAAGGGCACTGCCTAGATAGAGTATGCCTGCTTATACTTGCTGAAATCCCAATTCACACTAGAGAGGTCCATTTCAAGGTCAAGACATTTCAGAGATACAGGGTTTACAGATGTAAAGTAGATCTCAGCTTTCGGTTGCCAGCTCTTGGAGCATGCCTCACACCCAGGGGCCTGGGCAATACTTGCTGAGAGTGTGTGGCCAGAGGCTCTGCTGCTCTTCTGCTGCTTGGCCTGATCCTTCTGCTCTTTCTGCAGGTTATTAGCTCCTCCGTTGGTTGTCTGACCAAATCATCTTTGACCTGGTCCTGATCACCATCTCCTTCTGCAAACATAGTCTAACCTGGCAATAGATGATTCTCTAGTGTATTTACCCCAAAATTTGAATTAGTGATTGAGAACAGCCTAAATTTTGAATAAATAATGCTATGAAATGAAAGTTATCTAACATTGACCTCTAAAATCCTTTTGGAAAGTATCCAGTTTCAATCAGGTACATTGGCTCACGCCTATAACCCTCACAGCCTAGGAGGCTGATACAGGTAGATTGCTTGAGCTCAGGAGTTCAAGACCAGCCTGAGCTAGAGCAAGACCCCATCTCTGATTTTTCTGTGAGCTATGATTCCACAGCACTCTAGCCTGGGCAACAGAGTGAGACCCTTTCTCAAAAAAAATAAAATAAAAAGAAAGAATGAAAGAAAATAGAAAAAAAGAAAGACATAGAGAGAAAGAAAGAAGGAGGAGAGAGAGAGAGAGAGAGAGAGAGAGAGAGAGAGAGAGAGAGAGAAAGGGAAAGGGAAAGGGAAAGGGAAAGGGAAAGGGAAAGGGAAAGGGAAAGGGAAAGGGAAAGGGAAAGGGAAAGGGAAAGGGAAAGGAAGGAAAGTTTCTATGAAACTACTTGGTCCTTGGCCTTGAGAGAGAAATCCAAAAGTTGAAACTTTTTTTTTAATAGGCTCTTGTCTCTAATAAATTTTTGTTGAAATAATTTATGTTCTAATCTGCATGTGATATATACAACATAAAGTGAATTCAAGAGATAACCACTATTTCTTTGTATGAATCTACTCTTGACATAATTCCTTGAAATAGACCATAAATTAGGAAGCTTTGAAAAAAACACAAAATTTGCAATTTGAGATTGTTTTTACTGAGTTTTTAAATATCTTTCTTTTTTTCTGCAAGAGAATATACACAAGGTATGGGACATCTAGTTCAAATGGTGTAAAGCTAGAAATAAATACTCACCTGATCCCTTACAACATTAAAAGTTTTATGGCAAGTGTCACTGAGACTTAAATCCAGGGAAAAAGATCGTGAACTCATCTGCAGGAAAACATGATAATCAGCGACAGAACTTGTCACTGATAAAAAGTACATGGGATCGCTTTTTGAACAGAACTTCTAAGTCACAGACCATTAGAAATGTAACAAAATTAGAGTTTGAATTACAACTGTTTTTTCTGTTTTCTGGTAACCTCCTGCCACTGCTCATGTTCCTCAGAGTGAAGTTGTCACCTGTTCTCCCGTATCTCATTTGAACCCTATTATTCTTTCATGTACAAGTCATATAGGACAAGATCTGACACATGGAGGAGTTCAATCAAATATGTCCCCCAAATTTTTAGGGCTGGGACATGAGTTCAAATAGAAAGTATATGCCATACATATAATTTTTTTTTTTCATCAAGACTCACCCAGCAGCTCCATAGCTTGCTGCCCACAGATTGCCCCCTGTGACCTAGAGACTAAAGAACCTATCTCCCCACCTGAGTTGGCTCTGAGCTCTACCTTATGAGAAAACAGATCTGCAGCTGTGCCCACAGCCAGGACTTCTGGCTTGTGACTGGGTCCGCCCAAGCCAGGTGGCTGCAGGTGAAGGGGACCCTTGATTTCCACCCACCTCATTAGGTGGACTCAGGATTTCCAGGCAGTTGGAATGCCTTTCTATAACTATATTACCCTAAAAGAAGGTAGGGAGAGAATGTTTTGAGGGTCCTTTTCTGCTTAGACACATGTTTTGGTGATTTGAAGCAGTGCATTTTGTACAAAAGTAGCTACTCTTTCCAGAGAGAAGCTGTGAACTCCCCTGACCTCTGCGTGGGGCGTGCGTGCGTGCACACACACACACACACACACACACACACAAATACACTTCAATATTGAAACACACGTAGCTTCGTGCAAAGACACACAGATACACCCATAAGCATGCACATGCATATGCGCGCGCACGCACACACACACACACACACACACACACACACACACTTGTGAATTCTCAGCCACAGTATAGTATTCTGGCCTTTGGGAATCCACTTCAGCTCTTCCTCTTTCATAATTTCCATTTGCTTAACTGCAAACTAAAAACAAAGGAATTTTGTTTCAGTGGCTTATGATCTGTAGACCTCTCTGCAGTACAAAGAAGAGCCCATTGAAGAGGCTGTTCCTACCTGGGACACAGAGTGTGACACTGTGCTCAATAAATGCTGGTTAAGTGAAATAGAATTGATTTATAAAGCAATCACCTGTGGCTCAGTGAGTAGGGCGCTGGTCCCATGTACTGAGGGTGGTGGGTTTGAACCCGGCACCGGCCAAACTGCAACAACAACAACAAAAAAAGCAATCACCAATAATAAACTCTAAAGATTTGTGTTTTTTTGTTTTTGGGGTTTTTTTTTTTTGTCACAAAGCACATTTTTATACTTCAGAATGTCAGCATATGTAAGAGGAAGCAGCTGTTTTACTCATTTGCTAGCTTGCCTAAATGAGACTTCAATTCACACGGGGAAGAAAAAAATAAATTGGATTTAATTCTGAGTCTTCAGTCTACAAGAAAACATGATGAGCATCTTTAAGTCATAATATTATTCTCTGTTATCTGGGAGGAAATTTAACTAACTCACCTATAGATTTCCTCCTGGAGTTATGATGTCTGTAACTAAAGAAGTAAATTACCCAGACCATGTAACTTGGCTTATTTATATTTTCTGGAATTCTTTCTTATGCTTTGTGGATTTTTAAAGAAGTATTTACCATGTTTTTATACAAGATGAAGGTCACCAATGGGGCACTCTGAATATTGACATGTTTCCTTTCATTCTCGACTAAAGCACCATTCCACAAAGTATTAGCAATTGGTCTCGATGCCAAAGCCAAATAGTGACAGTTGCAATAATGAATATTTGCTACAGGGCACTGGCAGAAAAATGGTACAGAAATGCAAGCCCAAACCATCTAACCATTTCTTCCCACTGAATCTCACCCATTATTTTCAACTCTCTGTCACATATATTATTTCTAGAGTCATTGGTTGAATAGTGCAAAGAAATCTGCATCAGCCTTTGGGAATCACTAAGGAAATGAATCATTCTACTTCTCATCCTTAGGTTAAAAAAAAAAAAAAAGTGCAGTGAAGGCCTGTGGTTTGTTCTTATTATTTTGCATGAGAAGTTCCCTCAGACCTGTGGATTTTCTTTTTCTTCTTTCCTGTTAAGTGGATTTGAGCAACTTAATTCTTTAGCATAATGTATGACTGCACATTCATGATTAACTCTAGCTCAGGTTGTGGTTAGTCTCTTTTAAAGTCTAATGTTTAAGATGTTATCTTTTGGAATGCATAATAAATCATGACTAATTCAAATTCCCATACTAAAATGTCTAAATTTTAGCAATAAAAAAAAAAATGGAATGCATATGCCATTGAACCTGGCTGCCTGAGTTCAAATCGTTGCTATATTGGTGGGCGCTAAGGCATGGGCAAAGCTCCCAAATTGCTCAGACCTCAGTATCTTTGCAAAGATGGTAATAAAAATATGCACAGCTTAGGTTTCGATGAGGATTGTATGAGTTAATACCTGTAAATGCTATAAAAATATATCCATAATGATTAGTTATTATTACTCATTCCTTCCTTTGAATATTTATTGTGTCTACTTCACATCAAGTCTAAGTACAAGGATGCAGGAATGAACAACATAGATTAAGGATTAAGTGTATAATGATAACAATTATTCAATATCATTATAGGATATCTGATAAAGCATTTTGCCACTAAGTAGATAATCTATGTTTATTGGACTTCTTATCCCCAGCAGCTTAGCGTAGAACTTCACACAAATTAGCTGCTTAATAAATGTTAATGGAATGAAGTTTGAGTGTGTGAGGCATCGCAGGTAGGATAACAAGCACTAGAGGTGGAAATGGGACAGACAACATCAAGTCATAGTTTCTACCTCAGAGCACAAGGTCATCTGGAGAAATTTACTGAAACTTCCTATCTGAAAATCAAGAAAGGTTCTTTCTGACTAAGATTCTACAAAGTAACCATAGTCATGCACTATTTATTAACTAGTTGTAATTCCACTTCACTTAATGTAATAAACTTTAATTTTAGAGGCGTTTTAGATTTATAAGAACGTAACAGAGACCCCATATGCTCTGCCTTGAGTGTCACTCATTGTTAACATCTCGTGTTACTGTAGTCAATTTGTCATAAATATAGATTCATTATTACTGACGCCCATACTTTGCTCAAATGTCCTAAGTTTTTACTTAATGTTATTTTCTTGTGCCCCAGGATCTCATCCAGGATCCTATGTTATATTTAGTCTTTATGTCTCTTTACCCTCTTCTGTAAGAGATTGGGACAATTTCTCAGCCTTGCTTTCTTTTGGTGGCCTCCCTAGTTTTAGAGAGTACTGGATGGGAATTGCGTGCAGTGTTCTTTACTTAGGTTGGTTTCATTGTTTAATCACAGACTGGGGGCGTATATTTTGAAGAGGAAGTAATTCTTATCACATCATATCAAGAGTGTATGTTGTTAACGTGATAATTCAAGATTCCCTTTTAGTGAGTAGATAAGAATTATTTATAATCAGTTATGTAATGTAGCATGTAAACAAAATTTATTGGATATATGTAATTTTATACACAATGTTTAAAACACTTGATATTCTTTGAATAAGGCCTAACCCGTTATACCTTATTGAACAAAGTATATTAAGTTTGCTCTCTTGGATTAACAAAAGGGTCCTTTATCATTGGTAAAAGAAAGATGAGTAAAAACCCCATGCCTTATTATAAATTCATAGTAATCCTACCTTATGGAGTCAAGATCTATGTATTAAATTTAAAGGGAAAAATATAACTTTGTATTTCTTTCAAATACACTCAAGATCAGAAAATAACACATCTGTGCTCAGCTATGTGCTCAAAAGTATGCCACAAAGTAAAAGTGCCAGAAGTTAAGAGTTTTGGTATTAATTCCCCTAAGCCTTTCCCATGCAAGGAATTCGCCTTAAGAAATGTTAATATTAATACTTCACCAAGCCCTAGGCACAGAGAATGTGGTGTCTCTAATCTTATGGTGTCTTTGATACATGTGCATTATCCTCTGGAGTCAGGAGAGTCACTAATGTAGCTGTCACAGGACTGAAAGGTTCCAGGTTTTGTTTATTCTATGCTTGTGTTTACAAATTTCTCTATAAATAGAAAAGTTAGCTTTGGATGACAGTGATCTTTGCTATGTTCCATTTTCAGATCAAGATATAAAATAAACAAGTCAACCCAAAGGAACAGTGGTTAGAAGTAGGGAAATCTTTGCTGTGGTAGATTTCAATGAAATAAATACCCAAGATATTTATTATCTGGCTTCGGCATGTGGCCACACTAAGTTTAAATATAATATTTCTATTTATGGTTGTCAGTTGCCATAGAGCTGATCATCAGAACAATTTAGAGGTTTTATCCCACTGGTGCTTGTGACTTGATGTGAGAATCACAGTGATGGGTAAGAGCAGTTCTCTCCCTCTCTCCCTCTCTTTCTCTCTCTCTCTCTCTCTAAACATGTATACATATATGACTGTGCAGGGGTGTATGTACACGTATAGGAGATTATATATGTAATTATATTTAAATATATCATGTATATATTTAAATCTGTGATTTTCTGGTTCTATTTAATGCTTTACTCTGGCTTACTATATACTACTTGTATGATCTTGGGAAATTTCCTTGGAATTTTCTCATTTTTAAGTTTTTTTGTGAACATTAAATGGAATTATTTTATAAGTATACAAATTGTTTTTAAGTATATGAAACATTTGGCAAATTGGTCAGTTGTTATGTATTCATAGGTACTATTCATACGTATATATACACGTAATTTCAAACAATCATTTGTCCCTCATTGGGGACAATGAACAGCTGTGACACCATCTTAAAGAAGTCATGCTTTATGCCAGTTCTGGGTTCTCAGAGATATTTTCTGGTTGTTACTTTTTTAATAATGGAACCTCAGCAGGGAAGGAAAAACTAATCAAGAACTGGGCCTTTAAGTGCCAATGTATTCTAGTGGCAAAATTTGGTGTTAGAGTCATTTTTATTTATTTTTCTCTAGCCATGAGATACTGATGTACAGTATAAGTTTTTTTTTAAAATGTGATTGGTGACTCTTCTCTATGATATGAAAAAAGACTGACTTGATGATCTTAGCAACCAAATGAGTGATTGAAAGTTTGTGAAGTGTCAGGCAAAGGAAACAAGATCTAGATGATTCTCTTGTACAAGAGCCCTTAGCAAGAGTCCATGTCCCTTCTTGACTAGTGTTTCTGATGCCATAGTTAGAAAAGTAGCAGTAAACAAGCTCACACATATGCTCAGATCAAAGGTGATGTCCAGGATAAAGGCATCCTGTAGCTCTGTGGCTGCCATCAACTCTTGGTAGTATGAGGTAGCAAGAAGCAAGCGTCCATCCAGACAAGACTTCCTTGCAGGAAAGCCACTGTCCCTTCTATGCTGCCCTTTCCCTTTATCGTGGACTTTTTGTGTGGCATTAAGTAGTGGCCGCAGCAGCATGAGGAATAAGAGTTCTAAAAGCAGCTGTAGCTACCAGGGCAGCCTGGGAATATCTTGGATAGGTTAAGAACCAGCTGGAAGGCCAAGAAAAGTAATATAATCTAGGCAGGATATTATTGTGGAGCTCATTTGTATTCATTACTGGATACAGTAAACACTGCTAACATCATGGTGACTGGCATATTTGGGAAGAGTGCTGTGTGTACCCAAGTACACTTAGGACAGAGTAGATTTACTTTGGAGGCTGATCTTTCCAGATTTAGAATAAGACTTGGAGCCAGGCCGTTGTCGTGTTACAGTACATCAACACTTTCATGGCTGTTAAACTTTTAAAACGACGTGACAACAACATGGCGTGACCCTTTTGTGAATTCCTTGGGAATAGTGACTATTGATATTTGAATACTTGTGCCACTAACTCCTGCCATACTGCTTGGTGCAGGCTAAACATATAATAAATATGCTAAGCTAGAATTCCTGCTTTTATGATATAGATGATTTTTGTACCTGGTGTTGAATTATAACTCTTTATAAATAAGACAGTGATTTTCTGAACTGTTGATCTGGACAAAGCAATTAAGGCATTAGGGTTCCATATTTCTAGGGGGGATAAGCATATACAAAAAGATCTATACCTATTTTAAAGAAAAGAAATCAATGAAGAAGGAAAATAAAAGACAAGTAGTAAAGAAAAATAATAATATCTTAAAAGCATTTATCTTCTATTAATTTTTAAAAAGCCATCCATGTGAAAATACACCTATACAGAATGCAATACAGTAAATATGATTTTACTAAGGACATATGTTAACATTAGAATTTTGTGGTTGCATTTATTTACCCCATACAATTTTTGAAATTTGTATTTATGTACATTTTGAAGAATCATCTGAGTGTTTTCTTTCAATATATGAAATGAAATATGATCACCTATGTAAATTTTCCTATGAGATGATTGATGCATAGTTGATAAACAGCAATCACTAGTTGCTGTTATCTTTATTAGTGGAATGTAAGTAGTAACATTAGTGATACATTTCCAAATAGAGAAAGATAATACCATTATCCTCCCCACCCCCTTCCTATGCTATTTTGAATGCAGACAGTACTGCAGGGACACCAGCAATATCAACAACTGTGGAAATCCGCAAAAGCAGTGTTATGACAACTGAGATCACCTGTAAAGTGGAGAAAAGCCCTACAACAGCCACTGGCAATAGCTCATGTCCTTCCACGGAGACTGAGGAAGAAAAGGCGAAACGGCTCCTTTACTGTTCGCTATGCAAGGTTGCTGTCAACTCTGCCTCACAGCTGGAGGCACACAACAGTGGTGAGATGCAGTGATTTCTTTTCTGTCTTAACAGCTCTGCAATTATCTTCCTCTGAATAGATGAGATCTTTTACTGCAGGGGACAAAGGGGTGGAGGAAAACTGGCAATTATTACAAGGAATTAATCAACCATTACAAAATGAAAATGACAAGCAAAGTGTCATTTATATGGGGGCAAAGAGTGGTTTCCAGGGCTTGCAGGCCCTGGTGCGTATGTACATGTTTGTGTGTGTTATTAAATATGTGGAGATAGAGCAAAAAATAAGCCTGAAACATATTTTGCATTTATACGATTTCTACATTTTTTAGGTTATTTCTATACACTTGCATCTAAATGAAGTTCTCTAAAATTTCTGTTTCATAATATTGTTGTAAAATGTAGTTGCATAACTCTGAGTACTTTGGGTTAAAACCCCTGTATTATAATTGTTATAGCAAATAATGTGATTTAGCCTAAATCTATGTGACCTGAACAGTGAAACTTAAAGTGTTGATTATGTGCTACCATGGAACTGTGATCTCTAAATATGATACTTTATTTACTCTCCCAACAAGGTAAAGAGGTTATTCGTTTCATTGTTGGAGGCTCAGAGTAGGCATGGAACATGAGCAATTAAGTAATAGAACCATGCTTTAAACCCAGGTCTCTCTGACTTAAACACTAAATTTTAAGAGCAGAAAGGAAAAGTACTGTAATACTGACAAGCCAGGACAAAATGTTCTCTTAATATACCAATATATTCTGGTTCCATCCAGCTGTTTTGTGTGTGTGTGTGTGTGTGTGTGTGTGTGTATACTTCTCTCTCCTCTCTCTTTACACACACACACACACAAAAAAAAAAAAAAAAAAATCATAAGCTTTTCTCTGAAGACTAGGTTCATTGCCAGGACTCTGTCAGCAACTATAATAGAAGAATCATTTATGAACCATACCCTGTTAATATTGTAGCTGTATGTTGAGTCATTGACCAATCATTGTGCTGTACTTGTAATATTCAAGCATTGACTTCAAGACACTAAGGAGTAATTGCAGATAGAGAGCAAATCCTTCGGCACATATCTTGGTCCTGCGCGCAACGTTAGCTGTAGTCAAGGAGAGTTCATGAGTTCAGGAGCTGAGAAGCACAGTAACGCATCTGCACCTAACTCAGAATGGACCCTATAGACATTTGCCATTACTGTATTTAGTCTTGGAAACATATTTTTTTCTGGATATGATACTTGGAAGAATATAAACATCATCGGAAGGCTGTTTATTGCTCAAGAATTCTTGATTATTTCACATAGTGACAGAAAAACACATTCATTTTAAGAGGGGATCAATTTTGACAAACAAACCACTCCCTATGAGGCTTCAGTTTATTTATCAAGAATTTGGGTTTCCTTTTTGAATTCTTACTGGAGGAAGCAAAGGAGAAATCACTTATTTGATTGCTTTCCATCAGGTGAACATTTTTCATATTCATTTTGTAGTCCTTATCTCTGTTTTGTTTGTCAAAATTACCCCTCCCGCTTAAAAAATGTTATTTCTCCAAGCACTATACACAGGCATTCTGATGATTATATCTAGGGCTGGTGTGCTATCATTTTGGAGAAAAGAAAAAGAAAATACCTTCACAGCGTTTTGCTGGCAGAGCTGATAATTACTTTAACAGTATCATCTGAGAGGTTCAGAAGCTGAACACAGCTGTCACCCCTTACTTGAGTCCCCTTGTGGGAGAGTTCCTTCTGAATGATCACCCAGTCTGCAGACTCCAGCCGCTCCCCTTGCTTTCAAGTACTTGTTGGCTTTCCTTACCTTTGTTTTTCCCTTGCTGCATCACAGATCTTTTCTTCAATTTGGAAAGCACCCACGCCAGAGCCCAGGACCTACTGCCCTTTTTAGAGCTCTCCCTACACTTTCGCAGGAGCCCTCTATGTCATGGGAAGGAGAGATCACACAGGCAGATGCTCTCTGGCTCCTTCCTCCACCATTTTTATCTGTAGATTCAGCTGTGTTACTTGTAACGGGAAGAGCGTTGGGAGTCTTCTTTTGTTTGGGATTTCCTCTAGATGTAGATGAATGAGATTGCAATGCTATCTGTACCTAAACCAATGCTTACACACCAGCTTCCTCTGTGTCTTTTCCTTAGGGTCTGATACAGGGAAAGAAAAGAGGCTCAGATACGTCTACCCTCCCGTGCCAGGCATTGGCGCAACATTAACAGCATTTATCATAGGATTATTGTGTTTTAGTTTGGTTTCTCTCAGAAGCAGATTCTGAGGGCAAGTGGTTTTATAGGGAGGTGAAAGAAGTAGCTCAGGAGTGTAGGAAAAAGAAAGAGGAAAAAAGAAAAGGGGGAGGGGGGGCATTGGATACCAAATCAGTCTCTTACCCAGTTACCAATTTGGGCAAGTGGAGCTTACCAAACAAAATCATTGTACCTTATGGCTTGCACCCAATTTCACTGTTTTAAACATTAAAAGTGGCTACTGGTCACATGGAAAGACAGAAATGAATTAACTCAAATTCTGTTTCTTCATCTTTATAGTCAATGTGCTCTCATTGTTAATTTATAATCTACTATTTACACTTAGGATATTATACCACAGGGCTTGAATGCTTGCACCGTGCCCCTCATGAGCTCAAAGCCTGTGGAACTGTTAAGAACTTACTAATGAAACAAAAACTTGTAACTGAGTTTCTATGTGTGTGGAATGCACGTGATGTCTGTTATAGGATAAGTAATAAAAATGTGCTAATTTAATATACATTAAATATCAATAGTAACCATGTTACTTGTTTACAACATAGACTAAAAAATATTTTTTAGACTAACTAATAATTGATGTTATTTAGAGTTGCTAACTCACGGTGCAAGTGGGAAGCAGACTGCCTCATTTATTTAGTTCTTTAAATTATTGTTTTCTAAATTCTCCTTTTTTTTTTTTTTTTTTTGTCTACACTGAGGAAGACCACATCACTGCCTCATCTTTAGAACTCCAGTGCCCCCTATGCTTACCCCTACTCTTCTGGTACACCTCAAAAATTGCTTCTTCTTTATTCTAGAGCTACTATAAGATTGGGTTGTGTTTTTCAGCCAATGAGGTTTGAAGGACAATTTTGATCTCAAGTAGCCAGGCTAAAGAATAGGGACATGTTTTCCTGACATCCACATAACCATTTTAAGTGTCTCCCCCATTGGAAACATATCCTATATATAAACTAGGGTTTGTAACCCCAAGTCATGCATCTATAGGGCACTCTTGGAAACCCAATGACCTTTCAAAACATGTTTTTCTTTCAACCTTAGAAAATGCATTCTTATTTGAAAACAACTGATCACAAGCAAATTTGGGAATATAATTTCCATCAAAGACTACCTTCATTATAGGCTAATAGAATGGACTAGAAGTGATGAAATCTAATTTTTATCCCTAGATATCTAGATAACTTTTCTGTGTGAACCTGGACAAAGCAATTGACCTCCTCTGGGATCGATTTCAAACCTCTCTCTCTCTCTCTGTATGCCTGTCTTCAATGGCATTAAGAGACTATATGACCCCTTTTAAAGATCAAATATTATGGCAGGATTATTAGTATGGCCACAGATGCTTTCTGGCATTTTTCAGAGGTCAACTGTGTTGTTTCACTTGCTTTCCCTTTTTATTTTTCAATGATGTATAATAACTTGAAGTTGCAATTAATTGATTTATATGCAATAACATTCCAAAACATAGGTATTGAACATAAGAATTCCTGCTTTGATATTTTTAGAATTTGGAAAGAGAAGTACCTTCTCTGAGCTGATTAGCAAGATTCACAAAACAGTCTAAGAATGCTTTAAATACCTTAAGAAGATATAATCTTTTTTTTTTTTAGGAGATCCGGAAGCCCCCTATGTTGTATGTTGTAGACACAGGTAATAAAAAAGATGTTTTGTATTTTTCTTTTAAAGAACCTTCCTCTCCTAAACATTCTATTAGTTAAAGCTTTGTGTAGCTAATTTTAGAAGTTTTCTCTGTCTCAGTGGTTCTCAACCTGTGGGTTACAACCCACAGGAACTGTATTAAAGGGGCAGGGTGTTAGGAAGGTTAAGAACCACTGCTCTATATAATTGAAAGAAAAAAATCCTTGGAAATGTTTTATAGTTAAAGCTCATTACTAATTTGGGAAGGTTTTGCTGGTAATGACTTGGAGTAGTAACATTTGATAATTTTCACTGAACTCATTCTAGTTTTTCTAGTCCTAAACAGCTTACTCTATCCCTCACTAAGCTGTAATATACAAAGAAGACACTTGTCAAAGGACATACTTATTAAATTTCATAATGCTTAGAAATTTTTTAATCTTGCTATAACAAAAGCAAAAATGTTAAGGAGAAAGAGAAGATAAATTAAAATTTCTTAGGTACACCAGATTACCGAGATTTATCTTTAAAACAGTAAATGCATTTAATATAACACTTTACTAGGGCAGATTATAACTGAGGACATTGAGGTGCAAAGAAACCAAAGCTCATATAGATATTGGAGGCAAATTCTATCCCACATGATTCCAGAGCCTGAACTTATAACTCTTTTTACGAATTAAAAAGAAAATAAGCTCAGTGTTTGTCAATCCATATTGATATCTGTTCCTTGGGCTGATTTTCACTAGGCACTAAGAGCACAGTTATTAGCAAGACCCTAGAGAAGTCCATGTCGAGCCTGTGAGTCTGACTTTGTGTTCAGAACTAGAATATGCTGGGACTGGTTTCATGTGAAAATCTCACGGAAGCCAGTCAGCCACTGTTAGTGTTCATGGCCTCATGATTATTATTATGGACCAAAGAGTATTTGTCATGTTCATTCAGCAGCTTGTAGGGTGATGATAAAGCTACAATTTGATTGAAAATCAATATAGAGACTTTTATCATAATTCTTCTGTGAGCCATCTTTATACTTTCTATAGATGATAAAAAAAATAAATAAAAAAAAATAAAAAAAATAAAAAACCAAAGAAACAAACAAATGGATGTAGTGTAGCCTGGTCCCTCTTCTGTGTCCCACGTACCCATGTAGGATGCATTTGAACATGAGACCTGTACTCTCTAATGTGTGATAGACCTGTACTCTCTAAATATGTGATAGTGAGTAGGGTGCTCATTACTGGCCTCGTCAGGCTATTTATATTTAATCAATTGAAGTTCAGTTTCTCAGTTGAAGTGGCCTCATTTCAAGTGCTTAAGAGCCTCATGTGACTAATGGCTACTGGCTACTATATTCACCATATACATGTATAGATAAGGACTATTTTCATTATCACACAAAGTTCTACTGGACTGTGTACTGCAGTAATTACATTACTGTAATTCACAAGTAATGTGTTTGAGGGATGGAGGTAGAGAATGATTTGGGGTATATTACCTAATCAGAAGCACTTTTCCATCTCTGTGAGCCTTTAGGGTTTAGATATCTCAGATTTAGCAACCCCTCACTGATTAACAACCAGAATGAGTGAAGTAACTTCAGAGATGTGTCACAATGTATTTTCTGGCTGTGTGATTTTATATGACTATTCTTTTTAAAAATGATCTGATGTGAAAATCGGTGGAATCTTCAACCTGTGTTATTTTTCCTGCCCATGCCTCATATAAAGTCACTGATAGTTAGACCACTTCTGAAAGTTTATACATGAAAATGTGTTACTATCGGAGGTTTAGAGCTTGAAGTTGAGATATGGGTAGGCTTTTGCTCTATACTTTATATCCTTCTGTGCGCTTTGAATTTTATACCAAGATCATCTGTTACTTTTATTAAAAAAAATTTTAAAAACTTGGGTGGCACCTGTGACTCAAAGGAGTAGGGCGCCGGCCCCATATACTGGTGGTGGTGGGTTCAAAACCAGCTCCGGCCAAAAATTGCAAAGAAAAAAAAAATTTTGAAAACTCAACTGCAACTTGAACTTTACATTAGAAATGAAAACAGTGTAACCCAAACAACATTTGTACCCTAGTATCAATCTGAGATAAAAAAATAAACAAAAAAAAACCTGTTTACATAAAATGAAAAAAAAAAAAAAAACCCACAGCTTTTATGAATCAGATAGCATCATATCTCATTTACACTAGAGAAGTGAGATTGATTTGTTCATTCGTTTGATTGACAAATGATTGACAATTGACAATTGACATTGATTGCGCAATGTCAATTACGTCTGGACCTCTGTGCTCTCTTGGGGGAATGGGTATAAAAACAAAGTGGCACTTTCCTTGTTCTTAATGGCCTTGTTCTTAAGAAGAGATGAGTGCATGGAAAGATTCCTCAGTGCATATCTGCATATCTACATTAGCAGAGGTAAAGCCTCAGTGTTCCCTGTAGTTGGAGATTCAGGGCATTATAAAAGCAGCTTTCTGGATACCTCCTCCCTGGCTGGGATTTCAGCATGATTTCTATACTGATTCCGTGCATGTGTCTCCCCCAGCGGAGGAGACACGTGCTCTGCCCACTGGGTCCCTCTGCCTGCACAGCTCTACCCTGGGCTGTCTTTGGTCACAGGGTCTATTATTTGGCTTGTATTCTATACCATCCTGACTAGAATTTCCCTCTGGGGACTTTTCTGATGCTAAAAGCAAAGCTATTTCTACATCTGATTTAGACTTCTTGTTTTTCTTTTCTTCTTTCACTTCTGCAAATTGGACTTTAGATACATAATTGGTGAATCAGCAAATGACTTTCAACCAGGGAACTGACCGAAATAACCATGTTTCACTCATATGGGACATAACTTGGTCCCCTAACACCCTGGATGCTATTCTTGGTGCCTTAATGTTTGCTGATAAAGTAAACCAAAATTTCTTCTCTAAGATAAAATTAATATGGAAAATGTATGCTCCATTAGAAGTCAGTGTAATAATAGGTTAATTTGACATTTAGAGGTTTAAAAAGAGCACCCAGGTTTTTAATGGTAATTACATATTTCAGGTTTATTGATTCAAGAGAATTTTTTCTTCTTTAGGACACATGGGGGTTGGAATATAAAGCCATTGTACTAAATACCATAAATAAACACATCAAAAAACCTTTCTACTTTGCTGTTTGTGTGGAGGCTGATCACTTTCCTGCCAATCTCTCTGTAAGCTGAATCTCTGAACTTGTATATGAGAAGGTAACTGAATTATTGCTGGTAATTGAAGGTGTTTATTAAGGAGTACTCAAATGCTTTCAAATATTATTTATTTAATAGACATTCTGGAAAATTAAACCGGAAGGTATTGAAATTTATTTTAGAGAGTGAAAAATTTTGCAGAAAGACAAAATAGCTTTCACTATAAAATAAATTCCTCTGAAACTTTCTTTCTAATGTTTAGAAAGTAATTTGGCAGTTTGAAATGAGAGACTCAAAAATAGTCATAGTCTTTGTCCCTGTAATACCACTTATGAAAAATATGTCCTAAGGAAACAATCAAATATGTGATAGTGAGTAGGGTGCTCATTACAACCTAATTATAGAGGAAAACAAAGAGAAATAATGCGAATGTCTAATATTAGACAAGTGGTTAAATATATCATATGCGTGTAGTATGAGTCTGTGCTATCATTAATGATCATTTGCATTTCTAAAAGTATATGTGATTCCACAAGCATTTTTATGCAAACACACTTTAGTTAACTTATCCCAGCCTTTGAAAATTCATACACACAAATAGAAAATCAAGGACTGATACATGATAACCATTATTATTTTGATATGCCTCTAGTTGGCAGAGCTGTATTTTTTTGCTTTCTGTTTTAAAAATGTTTCTCTATTTTCCATGTAACCCAATGAATTATTTCTGATGAATTCTTTATTCATCTTTTAAAGTCATTTACCACTTCTCTTCCTTATCTGCCTTTTCTTTAAGCCAGTACCTAAATCAAGTTTCAGCTAAAAATAAAGTTAAAAAGATAATAGAGAATGAAAGGGAAGGCTGGCCCCTTCTTTGTACATTACAATTATTTTTACAGATACAAGCGGAATATGTATCTTGTCCCATAGTGCCCCCAAAAGAAACAAATAAGCAAACGCAAACAAATAGAGGATTTCTTGGAGGCTTATGCCTGGCTGAATTTAAACTGGTTTCACCTTTCAGACATCGTGAAGCTTCACATGAAGGTCATTGAGAGTGTCAGCTTTTTTTAAGTGATAAGGGAACAGTAGTCCACTTAGCTTTTTGCAGATTCTCTCCAAAGAGGAAGAGGAATAAAGTGCAGAGGCAGACTTGTGACAACTCTGCTGAGCCATCCCAGAGGAAGGCACAGGCTTGTAAGATGTTTACGTGATGTTGAAACCAGAGGTCATAGCTCTGGCCAGCCTTTCCACAGCCTTTCCAAGCATCATGATTCATGATTCATGGAACTCAGCTAAGCAAATACAAGCATTAGGAGACATGAAAGGGGAGGGTGACAGGGGAGAATTTTGAAGATTCAAAATCCAAGTTTTATAATAAAAAGACTCTTTTAACAAAATAGCAAATTAAGGCTGCTATGAAAGACTCCAGGGGATCTCTAGGGACTCAGCTAGAAATCTACTTACTACCTCCCAAGGGTTTCAGGTAATCCTTACTTTGTGACCACAGGCAAGTAACTTTCCTGAATATTAGTTTGTTATTTCTAATATGGAGATGATAATAGCATCTAACTCACAGGGTAGCTGTGAGCAGGGAACATTTTAGCCTCCTGTCTTTTTTATTAAAGATTCAATAAATAGGATTTTTCTAATAATCACTATGCTTACATTATTAACCTACATTTTATATCTCAAAAATATAAATACTTTAAACCTGAGAACATTTTACTGAATTTTTTTTTTAATAGATAAAAATATGCACCATAGATGTGGCCCGACCCATCACCCCCCCTCCACCAAACCTCCCCCCCTTCACCTTCCTTGGTCCTTTCCCCATAGTCTTGTGCTATAGTTGGGTTATAGCCTTCATGTGAAAGCTATAGTTTAGCTTCATAGTAGGGCTGAGTACATTGGATACTTTTTCTTCCATTCCTGAGATACTTTGCTAAGGAGAATAT
>CAUYPK010111316.1:0-26195 GCA_963574355.1 Loris lydekkerianus | reverse complement strand
ATAATGCAAAGAAAGTAACATTCACATTGTCAAATAAGAGTATGTCTATTATAGAATGCTTTGACTCTGAGGTTCAGTATGGAGTCATCAGTTAACTTTTTTTTTTTTTTTTAAGTCTCAAAAAATAGACAACTAATATTTATAAAAAAAGTAACAGATAATTTTAAAAAGATCATGCTAAATGTTATAGACAATAGAAAAAGAAGAAATGCTTCAAAATCATTCTACTTGATCTGGGTACACCTGATAATAAAATTGAAGAAAATATATTATTATAAAGGAGAAATTACAAACATATGTCACTTATAAATGAGGATACAATATCCTAAACAACATATTAACAATTTGAATTAAAAATTAATGTTTAATTAATACTAAACATTAATAGTAATGTTTAAATAATGTTTAATAGTATTTATTTTGAAAAAATAAATGAAATAGATAAACCTTTGGCTAGACTAACTAGAAATTAAAAAGTAAAATCTCTAGTAACCTCAATCAGAAATGAGTGAGGGATTGATCCCTGTGAATCAAATAGTGACTAATTCTCACATAAATTGGATTTAATTTTGACCAAAGAAGCTATACATTTTTACAGTAGGCAGATGTGTGCACGTAAGCAAATATGTGACCATTGTTATCTTAGCACTAGCAAAATGAAAGATGATTCATTATTTTTCATAATTTCAAATAAATGTTTTTTTAGTCACTTATTTTGTATACATTTTTCACCTAATTCCTTGTTAATTTAGTACTAAGCAATTTGTTTGTACAAATGGACACAACACAAATCACATGGATAAAGTTCAAGACTATATTAGGTAGAGGGGGAAATAAAATTCATCTTACATTGTTTTTGCTTCATAGGTATTAATTGGTAGGTGCTGTACATACTAACTGGCACTACTCAATTCTCAGCTAGGGCTTCCATGGTAGAATTGTCATTAGTACCTAACACAGTTCCCACTTCATAAAGGTCATGTTCTGTGTGAGCACGTTTTTAAGTGCTTCTTCAAATTCCTTTCAGCTGTTTGTGACAGATCTCCCAATACTTGTGTGTTATAGTCACAGTTCTTTCTACTTCAGAGACAGGATCTCTGAATTTAGGATCTGATTTATTAATACAATAATACAACACAGAGTAGTATAATGTAGTCGGGCTTGACACGAGTTTTATGAAAGTAGGGAAAGTGTTGAAGATAGCTATTCAAGGTGTACAGACTCTGATATTGACGGCTTTAGTTCTATTTCCAGATCTGTTACTTACTATCTTTATTATTTAAAATAAGTTAATTTTTCTGTGCTTACTTTTCCTTCCATTTAAAATGCAGCAATGCTGATCACCTAGGAAAAATAATGAAAGAACCCATTTAAAAGCATTTGGTATTAATGGATACATGGTTGTGGTAGAATAATTGTTAAAATGTTACTTTATATTGCATGTCTACTTTTCATTTTGTCTTTATATAATTCTTTTGATGTATTTTAAAAGTCACATTTGGATCTGAAAATATCTAAACACATACTGGTGGCTTAGAAAAAGTTCCTGGTTTTGCCTATTCCATGGTACTTTCAATTTCATTAAATACTTATTTTACAGCACAATTGGTTATTTTATGTGTGTTTTTCATGAAAAGTCTGTTTTCAATGAAATTTTATACTCAAATTTAATTTGATAAGGCGCACAAGGGAGCAAGGGGGGGGTTGGAGAGATTGGCCAATGTGTATAAAGTTACGGTAGATTGGAGGGAGAAGTTCTGGTGTTCTATCTCATAATAGGATGATGAGAGTTAACAAAAGTGCCATGTATATTTCAGTCCCAGATTAGCTTAGTTACTAGCTTTGGGTAAGCAACATGTGTGTCCAGTACAAGCAACATGTGTGGAGCACTTGAGCCAGAGTTATGTCAATCACATATTTTATTCACTCAGCTGCCATGATAGGTAGACCAATCAAAACAATCAAAATCAAGTCTTTGTTGAGCTCCATATTTATATCCCCTGATAGTGTGTACTTTCTTTTTTTCTTTTTTTTTTTTTTTACCTATACATGTGTTTATTTGGTTTCCACTTTTTGCCTTCACAAAATTAAAAAGGCTTAAAATTTAATAACAATAACAATGTTCAAGATAAGGACTAGAAATAAAAACCGTGTAAAGAACGAATGAAGATAAATACATTCAGAAATCAGATGATTGTTGTAATGAAATATTGAGCAACAACAACAACAATAATAATAATGTAAAAAAAAAGAACATTCACATTGTCAGATAAGCGTACGTTTATCATAGAATGCTTTGACTCTGAGGTTCAGTATGGAGTCATCAGTTAACTTCTTTTTTTTCCAAAGTCTCAAAAAAAAAAAAAAAATGTGTACTTTCAAAATATTTCCTGTGACTAAAACTTTAGATTAATAAATTATTTCAACATGTTGGAAACATATATAATGATATAAATACCACCATATATTTTTAAATTTAAAAATAAGATATGTTTTAAGCTTTAAGCCTGGTAAAGCAAATAATAGAGTCACAAAACTTTTCAGAAATTTTGCAATATTTTTAGGAAAATAATAAGGTATTTCTTTTTAAAAAGACTAACAGCAATAGTCAAATGCTTCTATTTCCAGCTAACATAATGCTAGTGTTTACAGAAATCATGGTGAGGAGAAAATAAGGAAACTAAGAACTAATTATTTTTCAAAATAATATTAGAAATATTTCACAGAATGTTGTGCTCAGAAATCTGATAACATTCACACATACACATGCATACACGTGTACACCTGACTTTCTTAGAAATTTAGTTCTGTTCATGTGTACACATGACTTTCCTAGAAATTTAGTTCGGTTATTACAAAAGAACTATCTGACTCATCAAGCAATGTTCTATTTTTAAACTATTCAATGGTTACTTTAAACCATTCATGGTTACTTCCAGTTCCATCCCCTGCAACATTACTTATCAGAAGTTAAGCCACAGGTTATTATTTTCTTCCTCTCTTTCCATGGATAGTTTGCCAGGGACATTTCCAGTTTTTACACTGGAAGTGTTTTATCTTATGACTCCTTTTAATCCCAAGCATATTGATCACACTATTAATGGCTTATCATAATGGTGGCAAACACTATGGATGGCATAACAAAGAGTTATACTAACAAACTATCTTTTATCTGAACCAAACACAATAAATAATATATTTCTATGTTTTCTTTTTAATTTCAAAGTGTAAGTATACGTTCCATTTTTCAAAACATTTTTGATTTCTAGGATTTATTTTTATGGCATAAGATAGGACTCTAACTTAATCATCTTATTTAAAAAATAGCCTATTGTCTTAACAAAATCCATAGAATGATATAACATCATAATTTGCTTAACAATGCGGTTAAGTTCTGAGAAATGAATCATTAGGTGATGCAAACATGAGAGAGTGTTCTTACAAACCTATGTGGCACAGCCTACTTACTTCACACCCAGGCTAGATGGCATAGCCCATTGCTTCTAAGCTACAACCCTGTACATCATGCTACTGTACTGAATAATGCATGCAGTTTTAACACAATGGTATTTGTGTATCCAACCATAGAAAATGTGTAGTATTAATATGTTACTATGGGGCTGAGCGTGGTGGTGGTTCACACCTGTAATCTTAGCACTCTGGGAAACTGAGGTGGGTGAATTGACTAAGCTCATGGGTTTGAGATAAGCCTGAGTGAGAGTGAGACCCCTGTCTCTGAAAATAGCTGGGTATTGTGGGGCTACCTGTAGTCCCAGCTACTCGGGAGGCTGAGGCAAGAGGATCACTTAAGCCCAAGAGTGTGAGGTTGCTGTGAGCTGTGGCACCATAGCACTCTACAGAGGGCAACAAGTAAGACTCTGTCTCAAAATAATAATAATTATAATAATGTTACTATAATCTTATGGGACCATCATTGCATATGTGGTCTATTGTTGACAGAAAGATCCATTATGCAAAGTATAATTATATTTTTCTTATGGATATGAAAAGCATATATACAGAAGGTGCCAAAAAATGTATACACATTTTAAGACATGTTTTTTATGTGTTACTTTTCAAAGTTGAATTAAAGTTAACTGTTATTGGTCAAGTGTACCTGGAAATGCTATGCACACCTATTATACCTGCAATTCATATTTTTTTGAGAATGATCAATTTTACTTTACATATATATTTGTATACATTTGACTTGTTATTGTTATTGTTGAGTTAATTAGGTGAGCATTTTTTCCTCCTGTATTTTTCTACATATTCTATCCTGAGCCTTACATTTCTAGCAACTATATAACTTATAATTAATTTGTCAATTATAAAAGAAATCCCCTTAGTTATGTACAAAATGTTAGTAGCAAAAGCCTCATTCAAAATAGCTGAGACCTGGAAACCACCCAAATTCCTGTGAAAAGAAATGCATTCGTATGATGTGATACTTTTCAGCAATGAAAGAAACAAATCCCTAATACAACAACATGAATGAATGTTAAAATTGTTGAGTGAAAAAGACACAAACAGATACACACAGACACGTGAAAACGCACAAAGGTATGCGCACACACATACACTCAAAGCACAGTGCATGGTGCATGTCCAAGGACAGGCAAGATTAAATTACAGTGGTAAGATTCAGAATCTGGTTCCCATGGGTTGAAGAGTGGGGCTACAGAACACAGATGTGCGAGCAATGGTGCAATGGTGAATTTTAATTTTCAAAAGAGGTGTACATATGTGTGTGTACACATATGTATGGTTATTAAAATTTCACTAATAGGTAGCAACATTTATGCATAATGAAATATATACACTGCTCTTTATTATAAATTTCATAGAAGCATATAAATGTTTTCTGTTGTTTGCTGAACTTTGGTAACTGTTCATAATTAGTGCAATCTACCATTGGTTAAACATAGTTGTGTTCCGTCTGTTTAACTTTTTCACAGTAACTTTATTGTCATTAAATCTGATATTTGATCTACTATATATTACCATGCTCTTATGTAAATATATTTTTTAAGCTGAAATCTCATTCAACTCCAGCTCTAATTTTAAGTTACCAATGACACGTCACTGAAGGTGGATTGAGATGAGACACACAGGCACATCACAGGCCCGGCCACCATACAGATATAATAGATGCAAAGAAATTCAACACCATAAATAATGGATAATATGGTAAAATAATTAAAAATGAATAAGTACAGACTATTCTATTTTTTAAAATATATAGTTTAATTTTAAGTTTATATGATTCAAATTTTAATGAGTTTCCTCATTAACAACATGCTTACAAAATTCCTGAAAAGTTAATATTTGGTTCTGTTAAGCCAGTCTAGCTGACTCCGGCCACTCTTAGTCATGAGGAAATGTTTTGCAGTGATGGTAATATTCCATACCTTGTTTTGAGTAGTGTTTCATATGGGTACATTGCATCATCAAAGTTAAATCATCTAAACACGTAAAAATATATGTTGAAATTTGGCTTAGACTTGCATGAGTATATGTGTTGTGAAGAGGTGAGAATAGAATAAATATCTTTAAAATATTTATTTTTTTGTATCCAGAAATATGATGTCTATTCTTTTATTTTTGTTTATTTTGTAAAAGAAATCTTTTGTTTGAACATTCTTTCATAATTTTTCTTTTTGTATTATATTACTAGAGAAATATTGACCCATGATTATTTTTTAATATTACTAAGTTTTCTGTATAATTTTAAGAGTCCTTAGTTGATTCATTAATTCCAGATTAATATCATCTCTACAAATGATGATATTTTTATATTTATGTATTTTTTTCTTTGGTATTGTACTCTCACTTGGCTTTATATGCCAAATAATTATTTTTAAAGTTTGGGCATTGTGAATTGAGAAGAAATTATGAATTGTGAACATATAAAGCATGCTGAAAACTTGGATTTTTGTCTATAGTTATTCCTAGAAATTATCATTTTATATTAGAATTCTTTACATTTTTTTAAATCTTGCTCAATACTAAATGTTGATTTAATCTAGCACTATCCAACACAGCTTTCTGCAATGATGAGAATGCTTTATGGACAAATCTGTTCAGTCCAATATTTTATTCACTACCCCCAGTAAGCTGTGTGCAATGTAAATGTGGCTAATGTATAATTTATTTATAATTTTATTTTAATTTAATTAATTTAGATGGCCACATCTGGCTAACAGCTACTACTTTGGACAATGAAGATGTAAACATTTCTTATGGCCCAGGAAACTATGATTTAAAAGGCAAATGCCCCTTGGCCAGAGATCTCCAGTATATTTATCTACATCTTTCACTACATTAAACTTACCTTTAACTTCATCATCGTGTCTTTAATATACCCCTTTATCAAGGATACAGTCGAGAATTTTCTTTGGTTGGTTGGTTGGTGATTTAGGTTTGTTATTATCTACTTTCCAGACACTGTGAACATTCAATATCTACTTTATTTAGAATTCTCAATGTTTATGACTCCATAGAAAGATCTGTCAGAACAGTCTCTTTTGCTCTCTCCTGGAATCTGGATTAAAGTGTTGACATAAATTCATTTGGCAACTTAATATGTGAGAGGTCTTCCTAGTTTTATGATTACAGATTTGGATATGTCTTTTTTACCAGCACAGTTAAAGTTCTCTTTGGCCTCTAATTTAATTTATACAAACAAGTTATCAGTAGCAAGGCTTGGTCCATGAAAGATGATTGCAAGGCCATATATCCAAGTACTATAGTTTATTATAGAAACACATAGACAGTAATTGCTTATCTCTGATCATTAAAGTACAGAAAGACCTTTCCAAATATAGGTAGATTGATTTCTTACCATAACAACATTAATCCTGGATGGAGTTTCCTCCACACGGGAAAATTTTATTTTACCTCAGTTAGCAATGGGGCACATACCCTATACAATAATAGATGCAAGCAAACAAACAAAACATAATAAATAGGAAAATACATATGGATTACTGCCAGAGGTCAGTATCTTTTCCTTATTCCTATATCCATATTCTTTGTAACATGACTTTGCAGATCTCCCCACAAAAAGACTCTATTTTCTTCTCCACTTAAATCAGGGCTGGTTTTGACCAGCAGACAATGGCCAAGCAGAGGTTGCACTTGTTCTCAGCTCTATGCTTTAAGTGGCCTTGTGTCCTATTGTTTGCACTCATAATCTTGTTCAGTCACTAAATGAGCAATCCCTGGCTGCCTTGCTCCTTGGATAGAGACTAAACATTTTGGCTAAGGCCCTTTTAGACTAATTAACCTTAGGGTCCCTTACTACCCTGCACATAATAAGGAATCTATAAATGCTGGATGACCGAATGAGTGCTGTTTTCTTGCTTAATCTTCCATTTGCATGTAGAATAAAACCAGAACTTCATTCTGTGGCCTACAGGGCTTATATGACATAAATCCTTTCCTCCAACTCACACCCTGTCTCACACTGTTTTCAGCCCTGTAATATTTTACCATTCCTCAAGTGGCACACCCATTCTCACACCCAGACCCATGTGTTGTTTACTCTATCCCTTATTGTGGTTGGAGACTCACTGTATTCCTATCTTCTTTTTAAATATGAGAAAAGCTTTCCCAGTGTTAAACACAGTATAGTCCTGACATCCCTTTGTCACTATCACATTATGATATTTAGATATTTTTTAACTCCTTTGGTTAATTAAAGTCATCTTGCTTCTTATTTTTTTTTATTCCCCTATGAAAGTTCATGAAATTTTTTTTTTTGTTATGTTCACTATTTCATAAACTGCTACTAAGCACTTAGACCAAGGAAAGACATTTAGTAACATTAGTACATAACATATAAATGAATGAACAGTATGTAATGTCCCTAATTGATAAAGGAATAAGAAACATCCAATGTTCTTAATTATGTATTTTCTGTATTAATTATTGCTATAACTTGAAACATCAAAGAATGTTTCTATAACCTAAGCTTTCAAGTGCAATCTCACCCCAACTCTCAATTAATTTTGTATTAAAGAAATTAAAGCAAAATCCTCGTTAGAGCAAGGTAGAATTAGAACAGATGAAGGATGTCAAGTTAATTTTGTATGATCAGAAGTGAATGGCCAAGTGGTAACAGCATAGCGAAACAAAAAAGTTGAAACGTGGCTATCATGTAGGAAGCCGGAAAGAGAAAACGAGTTTGGACAGCAAAATTGCTTAAAAGCTTCATAATTGGAGATGATAGATGCCTTTGAAAGGTTGTGTGTGTATATGTGTGTGTCTTTGCATGAGAAAGCCCAGTATAAAAGCAGGAGAATTCTTTAACTATCGAAGTGAAATATAAGAAACAGTTGAATCCCCCAAATTCCTCTTAAATCTCACATTTAATGAAACCCACCCAGGTCCACGCACATATTCTCATATTCATTATCTAAACAATGGGAGAAACTTTACTAGCCTGCAATGCTGATGCAAAATTCTATGGGATTTTGGTCACTGCCCAGAGGGTAAGAATGAGGTGCTCCATACACATATATTAATTAAAATAACGTGCTGAATGGTGAAAACCAAGTCTCTTTTCTTCCCTGTTGGCTTTCAGAATGCTGGGTTAGAATTTTATCTCTATGGCTAAGGGTTATAGGAGTTCTAGCTAGAGAACGGGATAAGACAAACAGAAAAATAACAACAAATAAGATTTGCAAGTCCCCCCTAATTTCTTACCAAATCAACCTGCAATAAGATCTATCAGTTAAAAAAGCTTGGGCATACCAAGTTTCTAATCAGCTCTTTAGTATGAACTGGCAGCCAATAAATAATTAACATCTGAATTAAACTTCTAGCTTATGGGGCAGATCAATTAACAATAATGAGAGGAGAAAAGAGATAAGAAATAAAGCAGAAAGCACAATGTATTGTTTAGTTTTATAGGGATTAATTTCTTCAGATGGATACTAACAAGATAATGCAGCAGAACAAAATAGTTAAAGAAACAGGTTACATTTAGAAAATAAGAAATAGCTCTTGGTATCAAAATAATAATGGAAAACAACAACAACAATAACAATAATTGGTAACAGAATTTTTTTTAAAAGTCTATTGAAATTGTAGATGATTGAATCGGGGGAGGTTCCCAAAAAGGAAAACAAAAAGGCAGACAAGTGTAAATGAGAAAGAAATATGAAATAGTGAAGGGTTAGAACCAAAGGTTCACTATCTAGCTAACATGAGTAAATAAACAGAAAATAGTTGGGAGAGAGGATGGGCAAAAAATTGTCCCAAAATATTAGATAGTGTCTTAGTATCAAAGGCATAGTTTTCAGATTTAAAAATAATTATTGAATTAGTCATTCCACAAAGAACATATATTTCAAAATACCATGTTGTTTATGATAAATGAAAACAACAACAAAAATCTAATTGTGAAAATTCAAAACGTTATAGAGCAGAGTTAAAAATTTGGGAGAAAAAAGCGGTCAGGAATCACAATGCTGTCATACTTCTCAACAAAATTATGAAAACTGGAAGAAAATGTATTTTGAAAATTATGGGAGCAATGGATTGGCATGCCATGCCAAACGGTACATAAAGTTATTTGTATACTCTCAGTTCAGATAACTTTATACACTACCTATGCAGCCCTTCTCAGAAAACTATTTGAGGATCTACTCTAAGATCTCAGGATATAAATCAATTAAGAGCAAGACTTAGAATGTAGGAAAGATATGATCAAATGTAAGAAAGAGTCCTAAGGATTGTAAGGTTACGATGGACTGATTCCCAGGACAACTCCTTGGAAGCAGAATTAGAGGCAGCCAGAGTAAAAAGAAGGAGGCAAGATGCTGGGAGAAACACTCTGGAACATGTGGCACCATTCTGAGAAATGCTACAGTTTTATTATTAATACAAATGTGATGTTTAAGGCATGAAAAGTCCATTGAAAGCTGAGAAAATGATAAGGGAAGATGATTTGTATTGACAAGACAAAACAAGAATCTGGGTAAGAAAAAATATTATCAGAATGATAGTTCAACAAAAATAATATTAACATAATTATAATAATTTAAACAGTACCTATTAACAAGACACATGAGGTTGTCATAGACAGAGAATGGGAGAAGTCAATGAATGTTTGTGTAAGGATGGGTGAAAAATATTATTCTTCCTTTATACAGAGAGGCATAAAATATAGACAATTTTTATATGACTTTTTTTTACAGATTTGAAAGCCTTACAAGCCCTGAGTCTCCAATCCTAATTTTCCTAGGATATGCTAAATGTGCATGTTTATTTCGTGGGAAAATCAATCAAAGACACCATTCCTCTGACACGATGCATCACAAATGTACTTTGCAGGGAGTGATGGAAATGCTGCTTAATGCACTGTTTTCATTCCAATTTTTCATAGCCCATTGAAATATACACTGCTAATGAGGTACAAGCACTTTGAAGATACTGTATGGGGCCATATCATGTATAACGGTGCACACACCATGCACTACCAAGTGATATCAATAAATCACTTGATACATACACTTGCTCATTTCAAGCCATTGTAACTATACTGTTCAAAAGCTCATATATCATATCTTTTTTTCTGAGAGAAAAAAGAGAGAAATAGCTTTTTAAGAATATTATTCAGGACAATGGCAGTAAAAACAAGGAACATTCTGTGTGAGTTGCAAATTAGTATGGGAGTAGCATGGAGAATGAATGCTACATTTTTTATTACAAGCCTTGTAAGGATTGCTTGACTTTTAAAACAATCTTTCACCTATAGTGCATAATGCAAGGGTACGTGTCGGATCTATTAAGTACAAAGTATAAATGTCTTAACATAATAATTAAGTAAACGAGATGAGGTATATATTAACCAGTGTGATATAACCTAATTCTATATGAAATCAGCACATTGTACCTCATAAATCCATTAATGTATACATGATCTATGTGTTTATGATTTAATAAAAAAGTAAAATAATAAAACAATCTTCATGTATTTCTTTGACAAAATTTAAAAGAAATAAATTCAAAATCTTTCTCTCTACTACATAGAAATTCTTTTGCTGTTTGAGTGTTAAATGTGAGTGTCTTTGTGCTCATCTTCCCAGAAGTTATCAAATATGTGTATGTTTGATTTAATATGATATTTTGATTAGGTATATTTTCAAATCAGGAAATTGAGGGAGCCTGCCAAGCTCAATTACCTTAGACATTACACTTTTGAGACATCATGTTATATTTCAAAGACCTCTTATATCTGTTATTTTAATATGATAAGATCTTATTATTAACAAATTTTATTACCAACATTCTAGGTCTCCTGTGACCTAATGGCCTCATTCCAATTATAGCCGACACAATTGCAAATTTTACAAAATAGCAGTACTTAACATTTATTTTCAACACAATACCTTAATTATTTATTTCTTATAAGTCTTAATGATTAGCTAAGCTCATGAGTATTAAATATAAATTACAGTGCTGGGCCCTAAAATCAGATAAAAACATGTAACAAAAAGAGAGCCTCAAAGAGCAAGCAAGCAATAGTTTTCCTACAGTAGCAAGCTGATCTTATCTTTTATTCTCTTTAGAATTTAGATAATGTGATAAAGTCTATAAAAATAAAAGGTCCTGAGATTTTATTTTCTAGAAATCCATACAATATTTAATTCTCTAATACATTTAAAAGGATATAATTTTTTAATATGACATAGGGTTCTTGAGAGCAAAAGAAAATAAAATGGTAAAGCATTATCTGGAGAAAAGTACCTAACATAATTTTTCAAACAGAAAACTATAAATGATATATACCTCCTAAAAGGAAATACTGGTGTATTTCAGGTATAGTCAAGCCTACAATAAAATAGATGCTTACAGTATGCTGTAAAAAGGCCATAGATAGGCTTCAACAAGAAATGTGTACTGTTTAACATGGATAGCACAAGTTACATGTAAACGTAAATGTACTAAAAGAAAAAAATAGAGTGAACTGCAAATTCACTCTGCATGTCCATCTCATCTCAATTACTCTATATGTGCAGTTAACTAAGTCACTGTACTGATAGTATTTTTTTTTTTTTTATCAACAGTATCTACAACTATGCCTGAGAGGTTAAGTCAGGGACGAGGCAAATATGGCAAAACGAGATAATAGGCCTAAATATCATTTTCTTGGACTTTAATATTCTTTCACATGATGTATAAACCAAGCAGATCAATAAACCAACCTCAAAAGAAAAAGTTGCAGCCTTATTATATAATGTCACTCCTTCGTATAAGTGAGAAATATCCTTGGAGTAGCAGACAGCAGAGTAAAATATTGGTACAAGTTGAAGTTCCAATTTAACAGACCTGATTGGGATTCCCACTTGACCTGTCTCTACTCATGTGTATTTAGCTATTCTTCCTATTTCTCATAACTCAGCATGATAATTTTTAAATCTATGACAATTATAGTGACTTGCTGATCTTTGCTGTGTTTGTTGAAGAACTTTTCTGCATAGGGTATTTCATATAGTGTTTTAACGGACTAAACACTGTAGAAATCTCAATTAAAATAACAAATCTGTAGTCATTAGTTCGTTCAATTTCTTATATTAGGTCATTAAAGCACATTATAAAATGAAGATGTTTATGTTACCAGTTATATTCAACCAAGTGCAAGCCCTTCCTTTTTCTTTCTCTTTGCCTCGTATATTTTCTTAACGAGGAATTGCCTTTGGTAAATTAACCCTTTGTTCTACCAACTCTTAACTAATAGGTAATTATCTTCTTTGTACTTTATAAAGCAAATTTTTATACCTTAAAGATTTTTAACTTTGGTATTTTTGTTAAAGTCCATATATTCTTTGTCATACGATCTTATTCAATGGAAACTAAATTAATTTAATTTCTAAACTAAATATTAAATTACAACACCAGAAGAGCAAATTTTCTTCCTAGTAGATCCAAGACCTTGATTACATTGGCCAATTTTATGTTTATCCAAGGACTATGAAGAACAGTAAGAACCTCATTCTGTTTTTTGACTATGTGGTAAGTTTAAAGTTTAAACTATGTATTATCTTTATTGTAAAACTTCTAGGACCCAATGGTAATAAAGGAAAAGGAGATTTGGAATTTTAGGTGACCTCAGTACACCTCCTCTTCTTTTACCTCCTTTTAAATATATATTTTTTTAATTTGAAGGTTTTTATATGTAATACCATGCAGTGTTACTGTGAAGTTTAAAATTATCTTGATTTAAGTGACATTTCTAGCTGACATCCTGATACATATTATATTCAGCAAAGGGTAATTATTAGCACGACTTTAATTAAATAAGCATTTTCTTACTTGATTGTTCTGGGAAATGTCTCTTTTAAAAATTATTTTATTCAGACAAATCAGATGGAATGTTACAGCAATTGTCTCTAGAAATTTTCCCTGGGATGTGATTGAAGGTAAACTAACTAGAACAAGACACCTGTCTTAAAATACATCCACTTACACCCACCATCATAATACATAATTTAATTTCTAATTACTCAGTTAACGAGGTGAGCAACAGAAAATGTTCACTTAATGAGAAATCCTAATTTTCAAATATTGAGCAATTTGTGCTTTATTAAGCATTAATAGAAATGCCCATATTCCCAATCAAAAGAACTATCATAAAAAAAATCAAATCTTTCACAAATTAAGTAACAATCTACATTTAAAGGGCAATGTTAATTCCATATTTTGAAATAACATGGAAAATTTAAAAGGTGGCTTTCTACCTATTAAATTTACCCAACTTTTATATGAATAAAAAAACGTATATTTGAGAGAAAAACTTAAATACAAATGGACATCAACATAAAGAACAGTCTATTTATAAAATGCATAAACCATAATGTCATACTATTGATTTTAAAATATACAACATGATTTTAGCAAATAACAAAACCAAAACAAACAAAATCAATTATTTGAATAATTTAAAATTTTGTGCAGAAATACGTAAGTTTAGTGAAAAGTATTGTAGCAATTATATTCACATGTGCACATTGCTGGGACTCAATTTGCAGTAGTACTATCAAGAATTGGGCTTAACAAGAATATATTAAACTTGATACAATTTGGTATTGTTTTCAAAAATGATGAACTTGTAATATAAATTAAATGCACACATGCAGAATCTAACAATTAAAACAATCTCCTCTCAAACTTATTTTTTTTAATATTAGGAAAGTTACGTAACTTAGGATGAAAATTCTTTAGATGAACTTTTAATGATGAAAGTAGCTGGTACAATGCAATATCTTGACATAGCTCTTTGTACTTTTTTCACCTCACCTCTAGGATTTTATATTACAGGAAAATCAGCTTCCCTTCCTTGAAGACAAGTTTTAAGCTAGTTTGTACTTCCACATCAAAACCTTGGCCATTTTAACTGACTCTTCATGCCTATTTTATATTACTATCTTTCAAGGTAGCTTTTATTTTCAAAAAGCAATGGAAGTTCTGGAAATTGAAAAATCTTTGAGTCTTCCATTTTACAAATGTGAAAACTGTAGAGGTTACATCGCTTGTTTAAAGTCACTCATCCTGTTAGCAGGAGAGATCAGGTATATCGTTATTTTTGTTCAGTACAGTGATTTCCTCCTCAATGCAAGAAGATTGTTCAAAATTTGATAGTATATAATTCTCTATATACGGAAATTGGCTGCTTACCTAAGTATCAGTCTTAAGGGTAAGCATATTGGACAGGAAGACCAATTAGGCCTTAATATATTTTTCTGTTAAATGTTTAAACAATAAAATTAAGACATTGGTAGATTGGATGAACTCAGTATACATTTAAGCAATATTATTAATATATAGAATTTCAAGAAACAGCAATGAAACATGATCAAAATATATAAAAGCTTTCAATATCATTAAATTTTATAATATATAATATTCAATTCGAAATTTGACATTTTTTTCTTGATTGAAATGAAAATGCCTAAAACTTAGCTTTCTATTACCACCTTGACTAGAAAAGAGATTTTAAAATGCAAGTCCTGTGATGATTTAAATTTAAATACACAACCCTCAATGGGTTAAATTGGCAAACAACAAATGATATACATAGTTTTTGTCTTAAAATAAGATTTAACTCACAAATAAACTTTGTGTTAGCTATGTTATAGCACTTGATGCATTCATATATTTTAAAGGACCAGCTCCAAAATTGATAAAATTAAATGCTAATTACTTACAAAAATGAAATAATTTTCAGAAATAAAAATTATAGTTTAACGTTAAAACCATTGACCTTGAGTTAGTGAATGATAAACTTTAACAGGAACATGAAAAATCTCATTTATTGAATGAAAGTTACATTTCTAGATTTCTTTAAGAGAGAAATTATTTTGATTTTCATTTTATCTTTTACATTTTTAATTTTACTTCATTAATGATTTGTACATAATACATGAAGTAATGGGAAATTTCTACACTGTATCATTAATTCTGAATCATTTTTGAATTCAGTCACCCTTTCCTAATGTACTAAACAGTTGAGCACTCTCTACCTCATCCAACAAAATGTCATTGCCTATTAAAAATTAACTTAGCACACGTATCCATGCTAAAAGATAAATTCAATTATTCAGAATTATATTTAGAGTCTTGCAACATCTTAACATTATGAAATACCTCAAATAGCAATTCTCCTTCTTCCATGCTTAAATAATTCTAAGTGGCCTAACAGTCATAAAATAAATTTAAAATAAATAATTTTGAAAAATGGAGAATTGTATGCAGATTTTTACCATTCTGTAAAATATTTTATACAGTGTTTCTTATTCATCTTTCCATGAAAGTGCTATATACATCTGCATTTTTAACATTTTCCCACATTTGCTTTATTTTAAAATAATTGTATATTCACAGGTTAAAAAATAATATATCTATTTTTGAGCTCCTACCAGACCAAAAGGGATATATTCAAAACTGTAGTGCATTCTTAAAATTGGGAAATTAATTGACACAATATAGATCTAGAATTGAATATTTACCTTTATAAAAACTCTAAAATATGATTCTTCATCAATAACTATCACTGGATTAAACATTTTTTATCTATTACTCAATTCTCATCTCTCTTTCTCATAGATCTGAAAATGTTTCCTGAGCATTTATCACCATCATAATTAAATTATTTTAATCACATTGCATGTTTCTCTTTCATTTAAATTAATTTTATTCTCTGTTAAATGTATGGACCTTCTCATACTCTAACTCATTATTCCTTCTAACATTTCCATTTTCTATTTTATTTCCTTCATTGTTAGCACAACTTCATTCTTTCATGTGTACCTAGTTTTCTATTTGGGAGATCACCAGGAAGAACACAGTATTTCGTAGAAACTTTAAAAGCTTTCTGAATTAGAACAAGTTACAAATACATTTAACACTTAGAAAAATACTATCAATTTCTGCCTTGTTAAATGAGATCGAAGTTGCATAAACGATGTGGTTTATGTTCTTCGTTGGGTTATACAGAACACATAATTGTATCTGTTGCCGATAAAGCAAGCATGGTAAAATAGCATGTACAAAAGTCTAATATATAGTAATAAAATAAAAACTGTATGGGAAGTTGAGTACAGAGGTGGTAGAGTGACTACACCTAGTTTGAATTATAGTATATAATAGTATATAATACCTAGTGACTATAACTACACTATAATAGTATATATAGTATATAATACCCAGTGACTACACCTACACTATAATAGTATATAATAGTATACAATACCCAGTGACTATACCTACACTATTATAGTATATCTAGTATATAATACCCAGTGACTATACCTACACAATATATAGTATATAACACCTAGTGACTACACCTATACTATAATAGTATATATAGTATATAACACCCAGTGACTACACCTACACTATAATAGTATATATAGTATATAATACCCAGTGATTACACCTACACTATGATAGTATATATAGTATATAATACCCAGTGATTACACCTACACTATAATAGTATATATAGTATATAATACTCAGTGACTAAACCTACACTATAATAGTATATATAGTATATAATACCCAGTGATTACACCTATACTATAATAGTATATATAGTATATAATACCCAATAACTACACCTACACTATAATAGTATATACACAATTATAGTATATATAGTATATAATACCTAGCGACTACACCTACACAATTATAGTATATATACTATATAATACCTAGTGACTACACTTACACAATTATACTATATATAGTATATAATACCTAGTGACTATACCTATACTATAACAGTATATATAGTATATAATACCCAGTGACTACACCCAGTCTGACTATTAGAATATGATTTCTCTGCATTGTCCTACTATCCGCAATGCTTCACTTTAGTGTGTCAAGTTATATGAGTAGCCCCGAGCAGAGCTCAGCATGAAATGATCATCCTTCTCTTTGTGTAGGCCACTTCCTGTTTTATATGTGCAAACACTTTTAAGAATTAGTAAATCCCAGCCTTCGGTTTAGATGTGCTATTTAAATTGTATACCAATACATAATACGAGTAAAAGTTGCCACTGCTTTTCTTTTAAGCATAAATCAGTTATAGAACTTTGGATTTGTTAAATCAGAATTTTGAATTCTGTTTAAGAAAACAACCTTTTCCTAAATCAGTTTAATGTGTAAATACAGAGTATTTGTGTATGGTAGTCTTTTCGTTCAGATCAGAAGATAAAATTGCACACAGTTAGTATTAGGTAATGGTGAATTCCCAAATGATGACAGGCTGAAGGATTTAAAAGCTAACAATGAGAGACCAGGAAGAAAATCATTTGGAACATTTTTAACAGGTATTTTTGAGAGGAAATGAAATGAAAAACTTATAGAAGAGTTTGCTTATAGATCATCTTCAAAACAACTTGCATTTACAATAGGAAATAGAACTACTACAAGTTGCCAAAAAAAAAACAAGAAAAAATTTCCTGAAAAGGAAGTTTATTTCCCAGGATAATCTATCATTTAGTAGCTACACTCATAACGAGAATATAGTGTATTTTCATATTCTATTGAACTCTGCACAGCTTCCCCCAAACACATAACAAATGAACAAGTGCAGAACTCTAAGATTTTATTTAATTCAATATTGCATAAACATTAAATGCAGGCAGGGAGTTGTAAATGGCAAAGGGAGACTCTGCTGAATCTAAATTGTGATGAAAATACCACAGGGAAATCATGGTCCCAATTTGCTACTTAGGAAGAAAAAATTTATGTGAATGACAATACCAGACTCTTTGAAAACCTCCATTTAATGATTATCTGCCATGTTGTGTTGTTAAAGTAAACTTGTTGCTGAATTTTACTTTTCCTTAGATGATTCACATCAATGTCGCTCCTAGAGTGGGTCTTTATCCTACCCTAAAATGAAAACTGCACATTTACTCAGTAGGAACTGGTGCTTTGAAAGCCATAATCTGTTCTGTGACTAGCACAATGCCAGAGCTCAATAAATGTTACGAATGCATAATTAACTAACAATAATAAACATTCCTCCTTTAAAAGGATTCCTGAAGTACCGGCTGTCAAAAGCGAGTTCCCAGCGTCTCATTTATTTCCAAGTTCAAAACAGTTTTCACTCAAATCGCTGAACGTTGGGTTTGAAGTATCTTCCTAAATTGATCCTTTTGTTCAGAAGAAATCATGGCTACCTTTCTGTCTCTGTGAATGTTAAAGGTTCCTTCTCACTCACCTTGTTATTCTACTCTATAAAATAACGTAAATTCAAGTTGTAAGTGTGGTTGTAAAGCAACAGTAGTTCTTGAATATGGGTGGACATGAAAAATATATGAAAATGAAAATACATTTCATTTTCAAAAAATCATTAATGTCAATTAAATCTCGTCAAAAATAAGAATATTCTGAAAAGTTCTTTTTAGAGACCTTTGAACTACACTGACCTGGACCAAAACCGAATGGGAAGCAGAATATCCTAGAGACAGTACAATATGAAAACAGATACGATTTTCCATTCACTTGTCAAAGAGCCCTCGGCATCTTACCCTGCACTACACTGAAATTTTACCTTTTCCTGCTGTCTTTTCACTTAAGCTTATTCTTTGGTACTTTTTTGGGGAGAGTGAGTAATTTGTCGTACTCTTCAGCATTAAGAATAATAAGCTAGTGTGCTAATATGTATAAACCTTTTAGAAATATTAGACAACAATTTCCCCTCCTTCTTGAACCAATTTGTTCTATGCATTTTAGGGAATACTAAGTAAACATGCAAACCTCCAAACCCACTTGGAGAGTTATGGACTCCTTATTTCCAAAAGATGAGTAAGGAAATATGCATTCTTTGACATTTTTTTGGTTGTTTTGTGCATAACAATTGAAGACACACACACATATGAACACACAGTGAATTTCACCATCATATCATTCACTAGTTTCCTTTCTCCTCCCTTCCTAATATTCTGGGAAACAACTGAGATTATTCATCAAAATAGTATAATCTTTATTTTCCAATGAAATTTGTATCCTAAGAATTCTTAATGTCAGAATAAGTAAATGCATTAATTTCTTATGGAAAAAGTGATTTTACAAAATCTAGGATGTGTAGAAATATAACATTAACATGAACCAGACATTTTTTTTTTTTTCTTTTCACTCTGCTGCCCTGGGCAGAATGCCATGGCATCAAAGCTTACAGCAACCTCAAACTCTGGGTATGAGTGATCCTCCTGCCTCAGCCTCCTGAGTAGCTGATGCTACAGGTGTCCAGCATAATGCCCAGCTAGGTTTTTTTTTTTTTTTTTTTTTTGGTAGAAATAGGATCTCATTCTTGCTCAGGCTGGTCTTGAACTCCTGAGCTCAAAGGATCCACCTACCTCAGGCTCCCACAGTGCTAGGATCAGATAGACACTTAAATGACAAAGTCTAAATGAGATGCAATAGCTTTGGAAGCTATGGTAAGTCTAATCTGTGCTTTGGATCAAAGTCCTTCCTGATGGTGGCCTTATTTCTTGCACCATTATAGTTTCCTTATGTAAATAATACAAATATTCTTTGCATCATCTACTCTGCAAGTTCCCCTTTCTTTGAAATGTTGTGGTATGAAAACGCCAGGGTTTTGGCAAGCCACTCACGTAAGACATGAAAAGTGAAGTGGTTTTGCATGTGTTTAAAGCATAAAGCTGGCAGTGAAAGAAATCAATCACTTAGACTGTATCACAGTGTGTAAAACACAAAAATAGAAGTCATTGCTTCTATTCTGTTCTGTTTTTAGGACTATAAAACTGGAATTTAAACATAAATTCTCCTCACTGTCTCCACTCAAACATATATTATGTATATCTTCAAATGTTTTATAACTTAAGATATTCAAAATAAATTAACAGGAACTACTAATATAAACATGCAAGGGGTAGAATGGAAAAAAAAAAAAACAATTAAAATAACCCATAAAGAATAAAAATAAAACCCTCAAAGCATCTTATGTTCCTGTGTATTTTACTTACAGTGGAGCTATTCAAATCACATTTGAAGGTTATATAAAGGTATATAGGTAATATATTTTATATGGATAATATAAAATATATAAATATATTTCCGAATTTTGATTCTCATCCCACACTGGGGAAATTCAGAGTCTACCTCAAGTAGGTTAAAATACAAATACCAACAATTCAGAAATCATAATTCTTGTGTCTCTGTTCATAAGGACTCTACTTTACAATTAATTCAATGTTGATGTATATCTGAATATTCTAAGACAGTGGAACACTTGGATAATTATTTCATATATATGGGTACCTAAAATATTGTTCAGCGTCTTAAGATACATATCAAAAGGGATGGCTCTGCAGTTAATATGGTCAACATTGCTAGATCTGATGCCTGACCCAATTATTTTCCTTTCCTTAGAACTCTATGATAAATAGTATAAAGGGAATTTGTGAAGTTAATTTCCACTTCTCATAAATATGTTTTTAAAATCAGAATGGAGGGTTTTAAATGTGATTTTAATTCAGAATTTATGTCCTCCTAAACCAAACCGAAAATTGTTCTATGATGGCAAATGTTGTTTGATGGCTGACCATGGGCCAATGTGCAGTTGGCAATCAATGTTCTGCTCAGCTCCTGGCACCACAATAATCCCAATGTTCTACAAAGACCAGCATCTGGAAAATCAGTAAGGCAATCCAAAACTTGTGCCAATGGCCCAGAACTAAGTCTCTTATTTTGCTGTTGCAGCAAGGAGTTACCCATGGTGATTTTTTTTTTTTTTTTCAATTAACAAATGTAGAGTCAGGAGAAGCATACTTTTTAGCAGGATCACAGTATCACCCTGTGGAGAAATAGAGGACTAATGGAAACTTTAATTGCAATTAGTTTCTTTTTCACATCTGTGTTCTAGACCTGTTTTTATAGTACTTAGAATGATATCAGGAACATAGGGGTGTATTGAATATGGCTGCTTCAGGAATGAAGAGTAATATTGAAAATAAATATATGTTATCTATATGAGGCAAGATGTTATGAGAAGGAAAACTCAAGGGTTTCAGCAAGCCACTCACATACGACATGAAAAGTCTTACGTGAGAGGGAGCATAAATAATTTTCATTTTCTCTGCTAATTTTCCAATGCCTAACTGGATAAGTTAGATTCCAATTACAGAAGAATAATGTATAAGAAGAAAGCATTCATGTGCACACAGAAATTTCCTCAGTTATAAGGATTACTAAATTTATTACCAAATAGGTAATATAGAGCAATTTAGGAAAATTTGTTTGTAATCTAACTGCTTTAGGTAAGAAAAAAATTATTATTATTATTTAAAGCAAGGAGGTGGGGGAATACTGCACCTGGTCAGATATGCATGCTCTCGTATATCAGATGTTACTATTACAAGGACAATTCTCTTGCAAAAATCATTAATTATAGATCAGCTTATTGGAGAAGCCAATAAATATAAATTTCAGGGTTTTGAAGACCTAATAAGTCTTTATATTTTTTTTTAGTTATGATGATTTTTCAATTTTGGTATGGGATTTATATTCCTTGAGCTATATTAAACTATAGATAGAAATACAGCACAAACCAGAAAATATCCCGTTTGGTCTCATCTTGCAGTCCCATTTTTCTGCCCGGGAAAAATTATTATTATTTGTTTGATATCTAATCCTCTGGTCCTTTTCCTATGTGTTGATTAACACATATGAGTGAAAGTTCGAGCATAAATATGCATAAACTTACATATTCAAACACAGATTTTTACCTACCCTATAAATGTTCATTTTACACAGATAAAATTTTATTTTCCTTTCCATGTTTTGTCAGATGACAGTATATCTTGAAGTTTGTTTATGTCAGTTAAGGACAGTCTAATTCTTTAAAGTATTGTATTTCTTTTTACTTGAATAGTCCCACATTGGTCAGCCTATAATAGTTTCTATTTTTATTATAGTTGAATAATACTTATGTAGGAAATACTACATACAATTCTTGTGTACATATGCCTAAGTATTATTATTTCTTTAAGACCAACTTATGAAAGGAAATGGCTTAGTCAAAGAGGGCACTTTCATTTCCAGTTCTGAAAGACAGCCAAATTTACATTTCAAAAGAATCTGCCAGGTTATACTTTATAAAGAGCACTTAAGAGTGATAATCAGCATGTTATTTAATTTTTGCTTTTTATATTTTTGTCAAACTAATGACTGAGTAAAAGCAGCTTTGCTCTTTATATATTTATGGTGATGATTAAATTAAAAAAAATTCATAGGTTTTATCCTTTTCCTATTAAGCTAGAATCTTGACATTTTATAATTGGTCATTATGTGCTTTTTAATAATTGGTGTAAATACACAAACTCATTTATTTATATTTATATAAATATACATTTAGACATATATAATATTTTCTCTCAGCCTGACGCTACTAATTAAATGCATTTCTTGTCAAAGAGTTTTAAGGGTTTTTTTTGTTTTTTTAAAAAATAAATTAGTCAAATCTGTCATTTTTTTCACAAGGAGGTAGAAAAGCACTGTACCTGATCAGACATATGTGCTCTTATATCAGATACTATAATATAATGGTTAGAGATCATTTTTCAAAAGTCACTGATGATTTTACTGGAGAGTCCCCCAAAATTTTAGGGGTATGAAGACAAAGTAAGGTTTTGAGTTTTGTGTCTTCCTTAGAAATATCTCCACAATTGTAACTGTATTTTCTAATATTTTCTTCTGATAACTGTTTTACATTTATCTATTCAATTCCCCCATTTTGCATTTTGGGGTATAGTTTGAGATAAAGGCCAAAGTGTATGGGATTATAAGGGGCAACTATCCAATAAACATGGATAGAAATACTTAATATCATAAAAATGGCAATTCTTTCCTAAGTGTTTTATAAATTTAATGCACTATCATTAAAAATGTCAGAAATATGATGTAAGGAACATGACAAATTGATGCTAATTAATCCTATATGGATGAAGGAGTGTGGTATACCTATGACATATTTAAAAACATGTCATGCAAAATGCATGCATGTCACGTTTCATACCAAAAGTTATAAATATGTAAAAAGTAAGACACTCTCCATTTATAAGTAGACAAAAGATGAAGAGTATAGGCCTCCATGTACATGAACATTTATGATGACGTGGGTGACAAGGTGGATATTGAGGGAAAGAAGTCTTTGTTCAACAAATAAAGTTGACAAATTATCTGGGTGTGGTGGCATGCAATTACATTCTAGCTACTTAAGAGGTTGAAGCCACAGGATCACTTGAGCTCAGTAGTTTGAGGTTACAGTGAGCTATGATGACATTTGTGTACTTCTGCTAGCCTGACAGAGACTTTGTCTCAAAAAACAAAAAAGAAGGTGGAGCAAGATGGCGGCCCAGTAACAGCTTCACTGCAACTGGACACGGTGAGTCTGGGGAGATAAGACTCCAGGCATCTCTGGCTGGTGGGATCTGCCTATAATCATCCCTTTGAGGATACAGGCAGTCAGCAAGGGACTTCTGGACCCAAAGAGGAGGACAAAAAAAGCGGAAAACTGGCAAGTGGTTGCGTGTATTCGATTGACCTAATCCTGTTGGCACCCATAGGTACAAGCAGCAGTGAGACTGCAAACTGGAAAGGCCTTGCCTGTGAACTGTTTTGGTGTTTTAGGACATGGCACTCAGTTGAACTGCCTTGGGGAGAGCTTGAGCAGGAGTGCGGAGAACTTTGGGCATTGTCTGGAGCCCCAGACTGAGCTGCTGAGCCAGATGGTGCTAATAGTGTTCGGCTGTGGGCCGCAGGGAGCCATTGTGAGAGAACTACCCTGGCAAGCTCCGCACTCAGGGTTGCAGAGCAGTAACCGAGTAACTGAGCAGCCTTACAGTCTTAACCCTCAGGGGCAGAGTGAGACCAGTTTTGGCACATTGAAGCCTCAGGTTGTTGCCCTGGGTAGATTGTTGTGACGTCAAAACTCATAGCAACCTCAAACTCCTGAGCTTGGCGGCACCCGGACCCCCAGAAGAGCTGTGCTGTGACCCTTGACACATGACCCATGCCCCCCGGGCCTCCACATGCCCTGACCAGGAACTGCAGGAGCTGTGTGACCCCACGTCCTCGCTCCTGTACCATGCCTGCCTCCACACTGGCCCGCTCATCTTGCCAGGGACGCTGGTAGCCATGTGCCCTCCAGAGTTCACCCTGCCTGTGCGCGGAGCCTTTCTCCTGGCCAGAGATTGCTGCAGCATTGTGTTCTCTATGCCAAAGTCACTCCCAGAACTGTGCACACCACCTCTCGCCCTGTTGCTGGATCCGAGTGTGTCACACTCTGGAGCTGCTTCCACAACCAAAACTACCTGGTTGGGGTAGCCCCAGAGGAACTACACAGGGTCACTCCCTACAAAGATCCAGAAACAATGGAGTGATCCCACTGGGGTCTAATCTTGGAGAGACACCTCCCAAACTCTGAGGACGGCCAGAGGCAATGGTAAAAAACAATCATGAGGTGAAATCAACAGAAAAACTCTGGCATTATGAATAATCAGAGTAGATCAACACCCAAGGATCAATGGGGCAGACATAGCACAAAATCCCATGCACAAACAAATAGTTGAGATGTCAGAAATCAAATTCAGAACCTGGATAGCAAATAAGATTGAATTAGAATTCCAAGCAGTAACCCAAAAGATATCTCAAGAATTCAACGAATTCAAAGGCCAAATAACCAAAGATTTTGACACATTGAGGCAAGAAGTTGCAGCCCTCAAAGATCTGAGAAACACAGTAGAATCCCTCAGTAACAGAATGGGGCAAGATTCTGAAATTCAGACAGCAGACAGTTTCAGAACTCCACCAAGACTCAACCCAAATAAGACATCCCCCAGACACATTGTAATCAATTTCACTAAAGTTAATATGAAGGAGAAAATTCTGAAAGCAGCCAGATGAAATAAAACCATCACCTACAAGGGAAAGAATATTAGAATAACTGCAGATCTCTTTGCTGAAACCTTTCCAGCTAGAAGAGGATGGTCATCGACTTTTAATTTCCTAAAACAAAATAACTTTCAACCCAGGATCCTGTACCCAGCAAAACTGAGTTTCATTTATGACAGTGAAATTAAATACTTCAATGTCATCCACATGTTGAAGAAATTTGCCATAACTAAACCAGCTCTCCAGGATATTCTCAGACCTATCCTCCATATAGACAAGTGTAATCCTCTACCACAAAAGTAAACCCACCCAGAAACTTTTGATCAAATTCCAACTTCCACAGTCGCAAGAGGATTAAAAATGTCCACTGAACTTTTGAAAGGCTTATCAATATTCTCAATTAATATGAATCCTCAAGAAAACAAAAAGAGAGGAAGTTAATAACTAAATTGGATATCGCAAGCAACTGGAGAAGGTAGAACACTCCAACCCCAAACCCAGCAGAATAAAAGGAATAACCAAAATCAGAGCAGAATTAAATGAAATTGAAAACAAAAGAATTATACAACAGATCAATAAATATAAAAGTTGGTTTTTTGAAAAGATCAATAAAATATATAAACCTTTGGCCAACCTAACCAGGAAAAAAAGAGTCAAATCTCTAATTTCATCAATCAGAAATGGTAATGATGAAATAACAACAGACCCCTCAGAAATTCAAAAAATCCTTAATGAATACTACAAGAAAC
>CAUYPK010111315.1:0-10266 GCA_963574355.1 Loris lydekkerianus | reverse complement strand
TAGTGTATTTTTGAAGCTGCTTCAATTGCCCTGGGGTGACCTCCTCATAAAATACTCACCCAGACCGATTTCTTCAAGGGTTTTCCCTGCACTCTCTTCTAGTATTTTTATAATTTTGTGTCTTAAGTTTAAATCTTTAATCCAGTCACAGTCTATCTTAGTTAATGGTGAAAGGTGTGGGTCCAGTTTCAATCTTCTACAGGTTGCCAGCCAGTTCACCCAGCACCTTTTGTTAAATAGGGAATCTTTTCCCCACTGAATGTTTTTAATTGGCTTGTCAAAGATCAAATAACGGCAAGTAGCTTGATTCATCTCTTGGTTTGCTATTCTGTTCCAGACATCTACTTCTCTGTTTTTGTGCCAGTACCATGCTGTTTTGATCACTATCAATTTATAGTACAGTCTCAGGTTTGGTAGCGTGATTTTTCCTGCTGTGTTTTTATTGCTGAGTAATGTTTTGGCTATTCGAGGTTTTTTCTGATTCCATATAAAACAAAGTATTATTTTTTCAAGGTCTTTAAAATATGACAATGGAGCTTTAATAGGAATTGCATTAAAATTATATATTGCTTTGGGTAGTATAGGCATTTTTACAATGTTGATTCTTCCCAGCCATGAGCATGGTATGTTTTTCCATTTATTAACATCTTCAGCTATTCCTTTTCTTCAAGTTTCATAGTTCTGTTTGTAGAGATCTTTCACATCCTTTGTTATATATACTTCGTTATTTCATCTTCTTTAATGCCCAGCTATTTTTAGAGATGAGGTCTTGCTCTGGCTCAGGCTGGTCTCAAACCTGTGAGCTCAGGGCAATCCACCTGCCTCGGCCCCTCAGAGAGTTGGGATTACAGGAGTGCGCCACCGTGCCCAGCTTGATTTCACCCATTTAAAAAAAATTCCCTTAACCCTTTTTTTATTCCTTTCATCCCGTTGGACATCTATTACAGAGGCTGAAGAAATGCAGCCCAGCGGCCAAATCCAGCCCCCACCTATTTTTCTTTGGTCCACTGGCTAAAAATAATGTGTACATTTTTAGTGGTTAAAAAATACATATATCTCTGTGGCACGTGAAAATGATACAGAATTCAAACTTTATGCCCATAAGTACCGCTTAATTGGAATTCAGTCACGTTCATGAGTTAACATGACTGTGGCTGTTTTCCTGCTTCAAAGGGCAGGACTGAGTGGTTTTGATGAAGAGGGGTCTAAGGTGATGCAGAGGGGTCTAAGGTGATACAGAGGGGTCTAAGGTCATGCCCTTTGCTTCCTCCCTTTTCATTCACATATTTTAACTCTTTCCTAGATTCCCCCTCACCTGACCTCAACTGACCAAAAGCATTCTGAGGATGACTTAGTTCTCTGAGCACAGGAGCATTCTTGGGAACCTTCCTAGGTCTGAAGGCATCAGTGGGGCCAGCATGGCTGCTATTTTGTTCCCCTGGTTTGTCTTTTCTCCCACAGAGCAACCTCTCCTGGACTCTCCCTCTGGCTCCCCTTTACCTCCTCCCTAATCCAGCCTAGTAGAATTTCAAAAAACCATACCCAATTTTTAATATTATATATTATATCTTGTATTACATCAGTTTTTAAAAATGTGAAAATTTAAAGCCAGGTGTGGTAGCTCACTCCTATAATCCCAGCACTCTGGGAGGCTGAGTCAGGTGGATTGCCTGAGCTCAGGAGTTCAAGACCAGCCTGAGCAAGAGTAAGATCCATCTCTGAAAATTAGCCAGATGTTGTGGCAGGCACCTGTAGTCTCAGCTACCTGGGAGGCTGAGGCAAGAGGATAACTTGAGTTTGAGGTTGCTGTGAGCTATGACGCCATAGCATAGCACTCTACAGAGGGAAACAAAGTAAAACTGACTCAAAAACAAACAAACAAAAAAAGCAGAAATTTGTTTTCTTTTTTGTTATATAAGTATCTATATAATACCTTCAGTTTTTCCTCTTGGCCTGCAAAGTCTGAAACATATTGTCTCTAGCTCTTTAATGAATATGTTGCTTCACCCTCATCCCTCTGTAAAAGAAAGGTACCATCCTACCCTGTAGGCAGATAACAGGAACCAAGCAAAAAGTAGTTCCTGCCCTTACAGAACTTCTTTTCTCATAAAAGAAAAATAAAAATAAGCAAACTGATAGTTATATACATGTAGGAGGCTATTCTTATTTTTAGAAAATTCCCATCTCACCGGGTGTGGTGGTTCATGCCTGTGGTCCTAGCACTCTGGGAGCTCAGGAGTTTGAGATCAGCCTAAGCAAGAGAGAGGACCCATGTCTAAAAACAGCTGGAAGTTGTGGCAGGTGTCTATAGTCCCAGATACTCGGGGAGGCTGAGGCAAGAGGATCCTTTGAGCCCAGGAGTTTTAGGTTGCTGTGAGCTATGATGCCATAGCACTCTACTGAGGGTAAAAAAGTGAGACTTTTCAATACATACATACATATTAAAAATAAAAGAAAATTCCCATTTCAATATTTAAAGTGGCTAAAAGTTTAGTATTATTGATGGAAAAGAAGCAATACTCTGTAAAATAATTTAAAAGGGTTTATTCTGAGCCAAATTTGAAGATCATGGCCCATAGCCAAACCTATGCAACTTTGAGCAACTGTACTCACAGTGATAAGGTTGCAGTTTGGTTTTATATATTTTAGGGAGACAGGAATTATAGGTGAATCACAGGAATTATAGGAATTACATACATAAATTACATAAATCAATACATGGAAAACATACATTGGTTTGGCCACAAAAGATGGGACATCTCAAAGCACAGGGCTCACAGGTTATAGGTGGGTTTAAAGATTCTTTAACTGGCTGGGAGCAGTGGCTCACACCTGTAATCCCAGCACTTTGGAAGGCGGAGGCAGGTGGATTGCTTGAACTCAGGAGTTCCAGACCAGCCTGAGCTAGAGTGAGACCCCATCTCTAAAAATAGTCGGGAGTTGTGGCAGGCACCTGTAGTCCTAACTCCTTGGGAGGCTGACACAAGAGGGTCACTTGAGCCCTAGAGTTTGAGGTTGCTGTGAGCTATGACACCATGGCATTCTACTGAGGATGACAGAATGAGACTTAGTCTCAAAAAAAAAAAAAAAAGAAAGAAAGAAATAGAGATTCTTTAGCTGACAATTGGCTGAAAGAGGTAGGCTCTGGACCAGGAGTCAACAAAAAGGAATGTTGAGTTAAGATAAGAGTATGTTAGTCAGAGACAAACTACAGGATGTGTGCTCAGATTCAGGTGGTTTGTTGCACATGTCAAGGCCCTGCAGGTAGGACTTGCATAGCTTTAGGCCTGTTAATGAGTCACAGTGAACGTCTCTAAGAAGACAGGGGACATGATGAGGCCTGTCTGGTCTCTTTGCTCAGGGCTAGCAGCTCAGTTTTAGCTTTGCCAAGAGGGAGTCCAGTCAGTCAGTCACTAAGGGGAGCCTTAAAGTTTATTTTTTCACAGTATGAAACTTAGTCTCAAATGCTTCAGAAAACAAAAGTTTTGTGTGTGTGTGTGTGTGTCTACAAAATTTAAAGAGGGAAAGGGTGTTACGAAGAATTCTGCACTCAGCCAAATTATGATTCATCTGTTAAAATAAAAGGATGATTTTTATACACTCAAGGACTTAGGAAGCACATCACTCTTTTACTATTTCTAAAGAACTCTTTTACTATTTCTAAAGAAACTATTTGAAAACAAAGGCAAAAAATTTAATACTCCTAAAATTCTATGAAGCAAAATAATAGAATTCATAAATAAACCCATTTTCTTTTTTTCTTTTTTTTTTTTAACTAATAAACACTAACAAGTTAGACAAGCAATTTGCTACCTGAATCAGGATTAAAGGAATAAATGGATGTGACCAGTGCTTTAAAGAAATTTGAGGCCAGGCATGGTGGCTCCTGCCTATAATCCTAGCATTCTGGGAGGCCGAGATGGGTGGATTGCCTGAGCTTACCAATTTGAGACCAACCTGAGACAGAGCGAGACCTCATCTCTAAAAAAATAGCCAGGCGTTGTGGCAAGTGCCTGTAGCCCCAGCTACTTGGGAGGCTGAGGCAAGAGAACTGCTTGAGCCCAAGAGTTTGAGGTTACTGTGAGCTGTGATGCCACTGCACTCTACCGAGTAGAAAAAAGTGAGACTCTGTCTCAAAAAAAAAAAAGAAATTTAAAATAATTTTCTGAGAATATATTACATGCATCTATAGTGATACATTAGAAAATTTAGATGAATTAGACAATTTTTTGGAGAATATGAATTTCCAATTTTTTTGAGAAGACCAATAACGATTGAGTGAAAATAGTATTGTCAGTAAATAACTCCTATAAAGTACCAGACTTAGACACTTTCAATCATCAATTCTTTTAAATTTTTAAGAAAAAATATGGCTAGCTGTCACTGAAGAGTTGTAATTTCCCATCCATAACACGAAACTATTGCTGGAAAGTGGCTGCACAACTAACAATAACACCTCTGTAGCATCAAGGTAGAGTCACATATGTCTCTCAAAGGAAATGTAGGCACAGTGATGAGTCAGGCACATCAGAATCTGGACATTCTCATCCCACTAGGACGGAAAGGTTGAAAAGGCACTAAGAAACAAAAGACCCTCTACTTAACTGTCTAGACTTTGATGTAGCTGGGACTACAGGCACCAGACTAATATCCAGCTAGTTTGAGAGATGGTGTCTTGCTCTTGCTCAGGCTGAAATACTGAGCTCAGGCGATCCACCCACCTCACCCTCCTCAAGTGCTAGAATTACAGGTGTGAGCCACTGCACCCAGCCTTATTCAACTAAATATTAATAACAATAGCTATTATGATTGTTCTCAAATCTGGCTAACTACCCGAATTATGTGAAAGCTCCCTTAAATCTACAGACTTGGCCAGGCATGGTGGCTCAGGCCTGTAATCTTGGTACTCTGGGAGGCCAAGGCAGGTGGATTGCCTGAGCTCACGAATTCAAGATCAGCCTGAGTCAGAGCAAGACCTTGTCACTAAAAATAGCGGGGCACTGTGGCAGGCACCTGAGTCCCAGGTGCTTGGGAGGCTCAGGCAAGAGGATCACTGGAGTCCAAGAGTTTGAGGTTACTGTGAGCTGTGATGTCTTGGCACTCTACCAAGAGCAACAAAGTGAGACTCTGTCTCAAAAATCAATCAATCTATCTATAGACTTCTAGGTTCTATAACCTAAAGATTCTTTCTCAGATCTCTGACATGTTCTGACAATCAACAATAATGGAAACCATATACAAACAAAAACTTTGTGGAAGATTCTCTGTACAGCTGGATGTAGGATCTCCTGGCACCCTGCTGTGTCACAGCTGACCATCTACATGGATACCTCCTTCACTATCATTTCAGTTTTCTGAGGACGGGGCCTTTGTTAATTTTGCATCTTCTCATAGAGTGCCTCGTCCATGTCATAGGTAAGAGCTCCATGACCATTTATAGAATTCAATTGAATAAAGGCTGAAATTTCTTGCCTGCTAAAGGCATACCATTGTGCCTTTTTTTCTACATAGGAACAAAAATATTAATATGATTTTCATACAGTTGTGGATATTATAATATTCTTATTTGAATTAATAGTGTATAAGGTAACTTTCCTTTCAGATATGTAAAAGATTTGGTGCATAAAAGCACCAAATTGAAAAAAAAAATTAACACGAAAAGAAAATATAATTGACTTTTTGAGAACTTTGGGAATTGGTGGTGATTTTTTTAAGCTTAGGAAGCCTGGATTGAGAAAGATAAATATGTGCTTCCCATATTGTTTCTCCTCACTTTCTGTGCCTTTTGTCAGACATTAATAGATGAAGGCACTTTTTTTTCACCAAAGGGAGAGCTGGCTTTAGAATCCTTCTTAACCTGGCCAGGTGTGGTGTCAGGCCTGTAATCCTGGCACTCTGGGAGGCCGAGGCGGTTGGATCACCTGAGCTCAGGAGCTCCAGACCAGGCTGAGCAAGGGCTCATGTCTAAAAATAGCTGGGTGTTGTGGCGGTCACCTGTAGTCCCACTTACTCTGGAGGCTGAGGCCAGAGAATCGCTTGAGCCCAAGAGTTTGAGGTTGCTGTGAGCTGTGATGCCACCGCATCTACCGAGTACAACAAAATAAGACTCTGTCTCAAAAAAAAAAAAAAATTAAAAAATAAATAAATAAATAAAATCCTTGTTAACCCAGCATCTATATAGCCAGTAAGGAATTAAGTGAGGAGGCATCTGAACAAAAAATTAGTTGTCCTTCGAAATAAGAGAAAAGGTAATCAAGTTTGATAATTTAAAATGTTACTTCTTAAATTTTTAAAGTCTTTTCTTGTCTTCCATTTGAGTGTTTGTTTTTTTTTCTTCTCCTTTTACTACTATTACTCATTTACAAGTTATACATCTTTGCCTGTTGGTGTTATAATACTGAGAAATCACTTTGATGTAATGGGGTCTTCAAGCCCATTTCTAAGGGGATTGACTAGAAAGGCTCAGAGACCATGTAAGACGCCCATCACCCTACCAGACTACTGGCTATATTACAAGTGCACAGTGATCAAAACAGCATGGTATTGGCACAAAAATAGAGACATAGACATATGGAATAGAATAGAAAACCAAGAGATGAAATTAGCCTCTTATTGCCATCTGCTTTTCAATAAACCAGACAAGAAAATACACTGGGGAAAAGAATCCCTATTCAATAATTGGTGCTGGGAGAACTGGATATCCACCTGTAAAAGACTGAAACTGCACCTGCAACTATCACCACTTATAAAAACTGACTCACTGTGGATAAAAGATTTAAATCTAAGGTACAAAATGATAAAAAAAAAAAAAAAAAAAAAAAACCTACAGAAAAGCTTGGGAAAAACTCTTGACGTGGTCTAGGGAAAGATTTTGTGAAGAAATCTTCATCAGCAATTGCAACCACAACAAAAATAAATAAATGGGACTGAATTAAGCTAAAAAGCTTCTGCACAGCTAAGGGCACAACAATTAAATAGACAACCTCAGAATAGGAAAAGATTATTTGCATGTTATTAATTTGACAAAGGGTTGATAAGTAGGATCTATAGAGAACTCAAATTACTCAGCAAAAGAATAGCAAACAATTTCATTTATCACTGGCAAGAAACATGAACAGAACCTTCTCTGAAGAAGATAGACACATGACAAAAACATGAAAAAATGCTGATCATCCCTAATTATCAGACAATGCAAATCAACACCACCTTGAGATATTACCTAACCCCAATGAGAATAGCTGCAGATGTTGCATGGTTTGGAAAGAAGGGAACACTTTTACACTGTTGGTGGGACTGCAAACTAATACAGCCTCTTTGGAAAGAAGTATGGAGAATTCTCAAAGAACTCAAAATAGACCTTCTGTTTGATCCCACAATTTCATTATCAGGTATATACTGAGAAAAAAAAAATCATTTTACCATAAGGGCAAATGCACTTAATTGTTTATTGCAGCTAAATTTATAATTACCAAGATGTGGAATCAACACAAGTGCCCATTAACCCAAGAACGGGTTGATAAACTGTGGTATATGTATATCATGGAATACTACTCAGCCTTAAAGAAAGATGGAAACTTTACAACTTTTGTATTAACCTGGATAGAGTTGGATCGCATTCTCTTCATTACAGTATCACAAGAATGAAAAAGCAAGTATACAATGTATTCAATACTAATATGAAGCCAGCAGATGAACTAATACCTGCCCACACAAGAGAAAAACTCAATTTAATTCAAACTGGGGGGAGTGCTCTCACCTAATGGGCACAATGTAAGGGTATATGTGCCCCGGGTGAAGGGCACAACCATAAGAATCTTGCTTAACAAATGCAAACATTGTACCCTCAAATGAATCTGGAAAAAAAAAAAAAAGATGCTGAGATTATACTGTTTACTAAATCAATATAAAGCATACAGCAAGAGGCAAGGGGAAAGAGACAGAATAGATCAATAGTGTACTTAGGAAAGGAGGCAGTTTGGAAGGTTTGGTACGGCCGTTTGGTCTGAAAGGATCAGATTACCTGAATTCTATATTACAAATTGTTCATATGTCCTCTCTCCTATTCTTCAGAGTATCAACTTTTCCTGCTAACATGGCGGTTGTAAGGATAAGAGTTGAGGATGTGCAAAAAAGGACCAACAAATGTGAGGTGCCCAGAGCCAATTCCTATTTTCTCTATCAGAAAGACTTAGGCACTAGTATGCCTGGCTTTAGTGGTAACTCGATGCTCTAAACAGGCGTCCTCAAACTTTTTAACAGGGGGCCAATTCACTGTCCCTCAGACTGTTGGAGGGCTGGACTATAGTTTTTAAAAAAAGAAACTATGAACAAATTCCTATGCACACCGCACATATATTATTTTGAAGTAAAAACACAAAGCAGGAACAAATAAATAACAATCACACCACCTCGTGTGGCCCATGGGCCGCAGTTTGAGGACCCCTGCTTCTATGTATACTTCCTTTCTTTTTTCCTTTCCCTTTCCTTCCCTTCCCTTCCCCTTTCTTCCTCCTTTCTTTCTTTCTTCTCTTTCCTTCGCCTGCCTGCCTTCCTTCCTTCCTTCCTCCCTCTCTCTCTCTTTTTTTCTTTTTCTAGCCCTGAATTGAATATCCTTAAATGATGCAGCAAATACATCAAGTGGTTACTTTGGAAATTTTTAACCTGCATACTCAATTTTGCAATATCCCCAAATCATTCAATAACTGCAGTCTCCTCTCAAAAAATAGAATTTGGAAACAGATGCTATTCAACCCTGACTTTCTCTTCTTTCATATTATACCATTTAAATTTTCTTGGTTATTATAAATTACTTATATGTCAATTCTAAGATTTTCCAACATTTTATTCAGTTTCCTTGTTTAGTATGTGTGTGTCTTCCTTCATCTTTCTTCTTCCTTTCAGATTAATTTTTTTTTCTTATTGAAGTACATTTATCAGCAGGTTGGTCCTTTTTTTTTTTTTTTTTTTTTTAGCTCATTTTGTCACTCTTGAATGCTGTGGCATCATAGTTCACAGCAACCTCAAACTTTTGGCCTCAAGCCATCCTCTTGCCTCAGCCTCCTGAGTAGCTGAGACTACAGGGAACTACCACAACGCCCAGCTACTTTTTAGAGATGGGGTCTTGTTCTTGCTCAGGCTGGTCTTGAACTCCTGAGTTCAGGCAATCCGGCTACCTGGGCCTCCCAGAATGCTGGGATTACAGGCGTTAGCCACCTGCCTGGTTTATCATCAGGTCTTTTAGCCCAAATCTGTGAATAGTAAACTCTATGGGTCTTTGTCTAAAAATATGTTTTTTATCATTACTTTGACAATTTAGCTGAGAATAGAATATTCATAGTCCTTAAAATGTTTTATTTTATTCTTTATTTCTCTTGTCAGTCTTATTTTTGTAACCTGGTAGGTGTGTTTCTTTTTCTTGCTTTGCTGTTATCTTTTTATTATTTTTGATGCTCTTCAATTTTTAACTAGAAGTGATCAGATATTATTATTTTTTTTAAATATGTCCTGTGAAGGACTTAGTTTATATGTGAGGAATTCTCTGACATTTTCTCTTTGAACAGTGCCTCCCTTCCAATTTACCATATATACTCGAAATTTGTGACGAAAAACCCGAACTCGGCACAAATTTTGTGCCGAAAAATCTTGGCTTATACTCGAGTATATACGGTATTTTTTTTCTTTCTTTTTGGAATTTCTTTTTTTTATTTTATTGTCATGTTGTTATTTTTTAGTGTTGGAATTTCTATCGGATATGTATTGGGACTTCTTATTATATCCTTAAGAATATTATATAAATTCACTTTTATATTCTCCATTGTTTAAATTCTCTGTGGATAATTTCCTCAGAATTTTTTTCCAATTTAATAAGCATCTCTTCCACTGTATCTAGTAGAGACTTTAAATTTAACTCATCTGTTGAATTTTTTCTTTTCTATGAAATGTAATTTCTATGATAGTAGGGAATTTGCATGTCTTATTCACTGTTTCATCTCCAGCACTTAGAATAATGGTAGAACTTTGCAGATGTGCAATAAGTGTTTGTCAAAAGTATCAATGAATTAAAAAATTCCTATCCTTCACTTAAGCCCAGGAGTTGGAGGTTGCTGTGAGCTGTGTGATGCCATGGCATTCTACTGAGGGCCATAAAATGAAACTTTGTCTCTCAAAAAAAAAAAAAAAAAAAAAAAAAAAAATTCCTATTGTTTTTCAAAGGTGTGTGTTTTTTTTATCGTGGGTGTGTTTGGCTGGGTGTTGGTGGCTCTGGGG
>CAUYPK010111312.1:0-17209 GCA_963574355.1 Loris lydekkerianus | reverse complement strand
GAATGGAGTGCCCATATCACAGGCCCCTCTGGGTCTGCCTCGCCCTGGGGTTGCTGTCCCAAAGCCTAGGACAGAATGGAGTGCCCATATCACAGGCCCCTCTGGGTCTGCCTCGCCCTGGGGTTGCTGTCCCAAACCCTAGGACAGAATGGAGTGCCCATATCACAGGCCCCTCTGGGTCTGCCTCGCCCTGGGGTTGCTGTCCCTCTGTCCCAAGGAGAAGAGCCTCATCTCTCTGCATGTCCAGGACCCTGGCAGGGTGCCTGGTACAGGGAACTGTCCAGCAGTAGTTCAAATGAAAGGACTGGAGAACATGCCTGGCTTTGATGCCTTCTACCACATCCCAACCTCACCCTAATAGTGGAGGTTTTGTGTTCTCCTTTTACAGACAAGGAGACTAAGGCTCAGAGAAGGCTGGTGCACAGCTTGGGACTTGTAGCTTTCACCCACACACCTCTGAGGAGGGCAGAGGAATGACCCCAGGAAACACGTAGCCGTCACTCCCAGCTGCCTCCAGGGGTGCAGTCATGTGGCCCCATGGCCTATGCCATGGCAGGCGGCCACATAAGGCAGGAAGCATGCAGCCAGTTCCCACTGCTACTTAGATTTCCAGCCCCCACTGAGGGACCTTCCCTTCTGCTCTCAGCAGCACTCAAGGCTGCATAGCAGGATGTAAAAAATTTACATATCACTTGGCCCTCATTGCACAGATGGCTCCACCTTAGAGGAAAGCTCTGCCCAAGATTAAAACGAGGCAGAATAAAATATAAATTTTATATTTATATTTTAAATATAAAATTTAAATTTATATTAAATAAAGGGACAGTGGGAGGCAGGGAAGCTGTGGGTGCAGAATGAGGTGGGATGCTGTGGGGCTCACCCACCATTCTGGAATGCGTGGAGGAATCCTGGGGTCCAAACATGCATTCTGGGCTTTCAAGGCCTTTGAGCAGTAGAAACTTATGAAATTATAAAATTGAGCCTTTTTCTATCTAGTCAAGAATTTGAGGTTTCAGCCAATCAAGACAATGCATTTTAAGAGGCTCCACAAACCAAGTCTATGAGATTGGTGGTGCCCAACGTGGATGGGGAGCCTGTGTGAGGGTGGATCCTGACGGGCTCCAGAAATACCCCGATGCTGAGTTGTGGGCCATGAGAGGGGAGGTCACACATGCCTCGCCGTGCCCCTCCCTGCTTGGAGATGTACCTTGTAGCTAATTTAGCTAATTACCAGGCTCAAGGCCATGCAGGACAGAGCTTAAACCACACCCGCAGATCCTCAATTTACTTAACAGGTCACTTGAGTCTAGGTGTGCATCTGGGGTTGTCTCTGATCAACAGGGTTCTTTATCCTGACTTAAAACATTCCAAGCCTTCAGACAAAGCTTCATTTCTTTAACCAACTACAAATCAAAGAACCACAAAGCCTACCTATAACTGTAACCCCCCACTTGAGATGTCCTGCCTTTTTGGGCTATACATATTCCACGTCTAGGTTTATGACTTTATGTGTAATTCTTGTCTCTCTGAAATGTATGAAACTGAACTGAAACCCAACCACTACGGTACCACTTGATCCTGGCTTCTTGGGTGTGGCTCCGGGCCATGGTAACACATATTCAGCTCAGAATAAACCTCATTAAATTATTTTACAGAGTTAGGGTTTTTTCCTGTGAATGACTTCATTGAAATCCATACAGATGTGCAGAGTTTTCATTGCTCAATGCATGTCCAGGCAGGCAGATGCTTCTAGCCTGTCTGGTGGGGACTAGGAAGGACCCCAGCATGGGGAGTATGCACAGGATCCCCAGAAACTGAAGGTGTTCTATTTGTGAGCCTCTCTCCTAACAGTTGGGTCACTTCCCTTCTGTCAAGCCCCACACTCTCCAGGGTAACATCAGCACAGCTTGTCCTGACAGGCAAGGTCTCTATGGTCATTTATGAGGTCTTCACCCCACAGCCAATCTGTGCACTCTGGTCCAGTTGTTCTTAATACCCACATTGTCTCTTCTGCCCAGAAGACCATTACCTGCCATCTCAACATGTATTCATACACTTATTCATAAAGAGCCCTTGAGGACCCACCCAGGACCAGGCCCCAGACTTGGTACTGGACAAGATGGGGTTGGACGTAGTGTCCAGCTAGTCCTTGGCCCTCAGACACATAGCCACCCCCCTAGGCTGCAGATGGCACTGGGGCTAACTAGGAACAGGGCCCTGTGTTCCCAGGACTGTGAGCTCTGGACCCAAGACTGTGTTGTCCCTGCTCTGTGTTGGGGCAGGGGATATTACCTCTCTGTCACCTACCCCATCTGAAAGGCGGTTATGCAAAGTCTCACCTGTGCCACCCCAGTGACCTCAGACAGGTGGCCCTACTTTGTATTTTGAATGACTCCTATAGATCAAATAAATATGGTATTTATCAGCACACAGTTAATCATCTTTGAAGAAGGTTCTACTTTAGTGGGGGAGACATACACATATGCAAATTATAATTCTGGTTTTGTAAAAGATGATAGTTTTACATCATCTCTCTCTCTCACTAAACTAGAACTTTCCTCAGGGACCAATAAATGTCAGTCATGATACAATCATCCGTCCATCACCCATTCATCCATCCATCGTTCCCTCGTCATTCTCCCATCATACCTCTACCCATCCACCTTCTATCTACCTATTCTTCTATTCAGCCAACACATATCACAGGCCCACTCTGTGGCATGCATTTGCTCTTCTGAATTTGTCATGAGTGTTGAAATTCCTGGAGATGGGGTGGCACTGCCCCTCATGAACACATCATGGCCCTAGGATTGTGGCCGTCAGTGTTCGCCCTCAATGTTGAAGCTACTCTGAAGCTGTATAGCGCTTGCCAGCTGGCTGTGATGGCTACCACCTACCTGCACCCATGATGAGGCCTGGGGCAGTGTCCTTGGTGTGCACAGTGCCTGAGACATAGGGGTTGTCTGCCCAGCGCAGGTGCAGGTGCAGGTGGCAATCTGGCTGCAAGGAGGAGAGAAGAGCAACGGTTAGCATGAGGGTAGGAGTGTCCGTAGGAAAACTAGGCCTGGGTTTTCTGCCCTACCCCTTGGCTTTTGGGTAAGAAGGCAAGGCTGGGAGTGTCTTAGAAGAGTGGATGGAGGGTGGGAAGAGGCTTGGAGGCTGACCACAAGGCAAAGCGCAGGAGGACAAAGATGGCTTCCGCAGATGTTTTGCTCAATGGCCTGGGAAGTAGAGAGGAATGTGTGAGTTACCCAGAAGTATTTCTGGGGTCTCTGGTGTAGATCAGTGCCCCCACAGCACCTGGTGTTGTGCCCTTGCTCACAGGTGCTGCAGGTGGGCTCCTTCCAGGGAGGTCTCACTGGTCCTGGTAGGTGGGTTTCCCCACATGGTCCTACGATGTGCAGCGCTGGGCCTCAGGGCATGATTCCTGGAGTCTGCATCCAGCCATCTGGAACCTTTATTGGAGCCTCTTACGTGACTATGTTAACCCTGGATACTGTGGACTCTCCCCACCTTGGGAGATGGAGGCAAGCTAGTGTGCTAGAGCTGCAGGGGGCTTGCTCTGATGACCCCATTTCCTCTCTTTCCTCTCTGTGCCTGAGATGCTGGGTCTCAGAGGTCTGGTGGCCAAGCCCACTTGATGACATAGGACTTCCCCCAGAGACTCCACCTAACCAACGGATGCCAAATGGGTTTGCAGGGTGACAACTTGGGTCAGCCTTTTCAGTTTCCCCAGATCAGGGAATCCTATAGGACAAGTGAAGTGGGCAGTCCTCAGGCCGTGTCACAGAAAGGGCAGGGCCTGCGATCCTTGTACCTCCTCTTCATGGCTCTTGGTATCTTTCTCTGGGCTGAGGCAATACCTCTGCTTCACAGGATTATTGGATGAACATGGCATTGACTCTGGGGGAAGAGTATGTGTCCAGCCCTCCCCCGGACAAGGTACTGCCTAACTGCTTAGCTATAGGAAATGTAAACATTTTCTTTACCTTCTTTTATTATTTTTTTTTTCTAGGTAAAAAGCTCCAGTTTGGAAATACCCTAGAACTGGTAACCCAGAGATCCAAATTTTAACGTTTTTTGCCACCAATTTTCTGGGCACCTATGGGCCCCAGTTTCCTCATCTGCAAAATGGAGACCATGGTCCCTGCTGCCCACATCCTGAGTGGGTCACTGCAGATCCCAGTACATTATAGAACCTGCTCAATGCAAGGGACATTCTCTCTCTTTATTTGATGTTTTAATAGCATCTTTCCTTTGCCCCCCCAACTATGTTTTATATGGATTACCCTAAATTAAAAACTAAACTTTTCAGTAAATTGGATATTGATCGGGATCAGACACCTCCAGGCAATGTCCCTAATTGATGGACAGGCTTCATGGGTCTGCATGGAGGTTTTAAAAAATGTATTAGTTGCACTACATGCTACACAATTCCATTCACACTCAGCACCTGGAGCAGAGAAATACACGGGGACACAAAGACAGGGGTTGCCAGGCACTGGGGGTGGAGGGGGACAAGGGATGACAGCTAAAGATTTAGGGTTCTTTTGGGTGATGAAAATGTTCTAAAATGGACTGCGGTGATGGTTGCACAGCTCTGTGAATACACTAAAAAATCATTGAACTGTACATTTCAAGACCCCATGCTGAAGATGGTGGACCCCAGTGGTGGGAAGCCTGATTACTGTGTCATCCCAGGAGAGCCCTCCCCTTGGGATGAACAAGGAGACACTGGCCCTACTGAAGACCTGTGGGCTTTTACCACATCATCTGCTCCAACAGAGTCTCCTGATTTCTAGGACCAGAAGGCTGGTCAATGAGTGAGTAGCTTTGGTAGGACAGTTAAGTCAAGTGTCCAGCTCACCTGGACAGACCAGGTGTAAATGAGGGGCGCATGGAAAGCAAAGCCTTGTGATCTGGGTGGATGGGGTCAGGTCCACACTGTAGGAGGAGGCTCCAGTCCAGAGAAGGAGCCTCAGCAGGTGTCTCCATCACGGCTCAGACCTGGAGGGGTCAGGTGGGGCCTGCAGGGGCCTGGGCTCACAGGCTGGTCTCTGCCAACCTTGGCTACTCTCCAAAGAGATCACTTTGGAGTGTGCAGATCACTTTCTGGGTGTGCAGTGGGCAGACCCAAGTTAGGGGGCATGGCTCACAGGCTCTGGATGCCTCCCCCTGCCCTCGTCACTGCTGGTCTGCCCAGGTTGCTTGTTGGGCCAGAGGTGGAACACTCCTCAGGGTCTCTGTGGTCAGCTGTGGCCTACAGGACACTGGCAAATGCAGGCAGCCCTGCAGTCCCCTTTATGTTCCCCTTGGGGCCTGCTGATGGCCCCACACATGTCTTCCCTTTAGGACAGCAGTTCTCAAACTGTGGGTCGTGACCCCTTTTTAACAATGAAAATATATTGCAGCATTAGGAAGGTTGAGAACCACTGTTCTAGCATGTGGAGTGCCGGTGGGTGCTCTGCTGGTGTCTGATGAAGCCCACACATGCCTCCCAAGCTGATGTAGGGAAAAGCAAGTCAGGCAGATGGTGAGGTGCTGACCTGCAGGCACTCGGACACCTGCAAAGGGCACAGGGAAGCTGGCACCAAAGGCTCCAGAGTGCCCCTCAGTGCATACTGGCAGAAATGGGAGTTCTTGTGAGGCCACCCTGCATGAATGCAGGCATGGGTCATGGCCCAGTCCTGATCCAGCTACTTCAGAACTGGGAAGGGAGGCCCACACTGTCCTAAGACTCCCCCTTCTCTGCCCTTTCTGCCTTTAAGGGGTGTGCAAAGTGTCCAGAAAATCATCAAACCTATCAGATGGACAGTGGGCAAGGAAGCACACTGTCAGCCCACCTGGATGCCCAGCTCCTGCCTCAGCCCTGTGTCTAAGAAGAGTTACTGTAGGCTATAGAATGAATGGGGTTTTATTCTGAATTTGAGATGAAAACAAATGCAAAACCATCTTCCAATGAGGATGGATCATCCTGAAACAGATCTGGTCCTACAACTCATCTGTGAAAAAAAAAGTCTCTTCCTTTCACCATTGCCAGAAGGAGGTCCCCAGACAGGGAGCTGGTTGAACAAGCTTGGAAAAGATTCATGACCCAGAGTTAAGAGAAAAATAGAAGGTTGGAAAATCACATCTGTATTAGCTCCCAATGGTGACCTTTTAACACGTGTATGTATGAGCTGAAAGACTGCAAAGAAAAACTCCTGGTTATTGTTATTTCTGGGTGATGTGACTACAGTTGGACCTCATTTCCCTTTTTAAATATATAGATGTATTTCTTATTTTCTGAGGATTCTACAGGAATCACTTTTATAATAAGAAATAAACCTTCTTGGGCGGCACCTGTGACTCAAGAAGTAGGGCGTCGGCCCCACATGCTGGAGGTGGTGGGTTCAGGCCCAGCCCTAGCCAAAAACTGCAAAAAAAAAAAAAAAAAAAGAAAAAAGAAAAAAAAAGAAAATAAAAGAAAGAAACCTTAGAAACCTTCCAATGCAGTTTAACCTGTTCATTGAGAGGGTGAGTGGCCGTGAGGACACAGCCGGAGCAGACCCTGTGTGTGGCTGAGCATGGCTGAGCCCTCATTTACCCTTTCGAGATGCCGCGGCTGCACACACAGGATGACCAGCTCCCCGGGCCTCTGAGGCTTTAATTTTGTGTAACCTGTGTCCAGGTGGGCTCTGCACACTCTGTCCTGCATTTCCTTTGTGTTCTCAGCATGTCTGCCGGGGGCTGCACACTCACCAGTTCACTCCCATCTTTATTATTGTAAGATTGGGACATAAATCTTGCAGAGGTTATCTCCTCACTGAGCTGCATAATTGCAGACAAGAATCTATTCTTAGCATAAACTTGCTTTGACAGATTAATATGGCTTAACGTTGCCAGTGATGATACAAAAATTAGCCCTTTCACAGCAGTTCTGTTCTTGGAAGTGTTTTACAAACGGCAGGTAATTAACTCTCTGTGCTGGTCAACAGGTGTTATCAGCCTCCATGATCAGCAGGAGGGGATTTGTGCAGGGGTGGGCACAGATGCCTCAGAGGTGAGCTCAGTGAGAGCTCAGGCCTGGTTCAGAGCAAGGGGCTGTCCCTGCCTGGGTTGGGGGGCTGGTGGGGTGCTGTCTTTGCTCTCAGGGCTACTCTGACCATCTTTCACTGCAGTAAACCCTGTCAACCAACACTGAGGCTGCTGGGGGCAAGGGTGCACAATTTTCTGATTCTGTCAGAGTTCCAGCAAGACAGGGATTGTTTTCTGTTTAGTTTACTGGTGTGTTCTGAAAATCCAGAGCAGCCCCCAGCAGGCAGCAAGTGCTCGTGTGTATTTGTTGAATGAATAACCCTGTAAAACGGGCACTGTTGTTATTTCTATTTTGCACATGAGGAAACTGAGGCAGAATTATGGATTGATTTGGAAGCCCCTAGTGTACAGTTCCTACCTTTGAGAGGCTTATAGCTGAGAGTGGGAGACAGAGAGAGAAGCAGATATGCCTGGTAAGGACTTCTCAGTGAGGGACACGTGGGTAGAGCTTTCAAGTATTCCTAGGAGACTGCTCTGAACCAGAGATAAACCTATGCCTGCATTACTTCATCTGTTGCTCACCACAATGGAACAGAAGATTTTTATCATCTTTCCCCCTCTTCATCAGAGGCCCAGAGGCATTGGTTGACTTGGACAAGATCATGCAGTCAGTAGAGAAGTTGACACTGTAGCTTTGTGTAGCTCCATTTCTGGAACCTTCCCCCAGTCCAAGAGGCCTAACCCTTGGGAAGGGTCCAGAATGCTGGTGGTTCTGAGTCCCCTGTAGCATGTAAGGAGAGAGCCCCTGGGAAGACCAACATGGGACACTATAGGGTGGAGAGAGGGAGTGAGAAGCCTGGTCAAACTCCCATGGCCCACTTGGGCCTTTCCTGCCTTGCAGCTGCTGGTCACTGACTGCTCACTTGAGACACGCCCCTTAGAGTTCCATCTTTCCATCCTCACCAGCATGGCCCTGTGTGACCAGGTCCCTGGTAGCCATGCAAGAGCTTGGGGGAGTACAAGCTACTTTGAGAAATCCCTCCCACTCTCCTCTCTCTAGGCAGCCAAGGGACTCAGGTAGTCCATATTTGTATTCAGGTAGAAAGGTAGCCTCAGAATAGCAGTGTCCACTTTGGAGCTCACAAGACTTGGGCTGTGACTCAGTTCTGCCACTAACTATAATGGTGCATTGCTTTTGGTGGCACATTACAAGCAAATATCCATTCCCTACCCCTTACTCCATGTGCCTTGATGTTGGCTACTAAGATTTATCAGGTAAAAGAAAGAGGTTTGGAATATGCTTACCCCTTGCACCTCTGCTATCATCATGAGAACTGGTCTTGTCCCAAGAAGAGGATGCAAGGTGTATAGAGCTGAGACCAGTCTAGAGCAGTCAACTCCCAGACATGCAAGTAAGCCCAGCCAGGATCAGAAGAACCACTCAGCTGAGCCCAGCCAAAATCAGTAGAACCACCTAGCCGAGCACAGTCAAGATTAGCAGAACCACCCAGGGAAGCCCTGCCAAGATCAGTAGAACCACCCAGCTGAGTCCAGTCAAAATCAGTAGAACCACCCAGCTGAGCCCACCCAAGATTAGCAGAACCACCCAGGTAAGCCCAGCCAAGATCAGTAGAATCACCCAGCTGAGCCCATGCAAGATTAACAGAACCATCCAGGTAAGCCCCACCAAGATCAGTAGATCCACCCAGCTGAGCCCAGCCAAGATCAGCAGAACCATCCAGCTAAGCCCAGCCAAGATCAGTAGAACCACCCAGCTGAGCCCAGTCAAGATCAGCAGAACCACCCAGCTGAGCCCAGCCAAGATCAGTAGAACCACCCAGCTGAGCCCAGTCAAGATCAGCAGAACCACCCAGCTGAGCCCAGCCAAGATCAGCAGAACCACCCAGGTGAGCCCAGCCAAGATCAGCAGAACCACCCAGGTGAGCCCAGCCAAGATCAGTAGAACCACCCAGCTGAGCCCTGCCAAGATCAGTATAACCACCTAGCTGAGCCCAGCCAAGATTAGCAGAACCACCCAACTGAGCCCAGCCAAGCTCAGTAGAACCACCCAGCTGAGCCCAGCCAAGCTCAGTAGAACCACCCAGCTGAGCCCAGACAAGATTAGCAGAACCATCCAGCTAAGCCCAGCCAAGATTAGTAGAACCACCCAGCTGAGCCCACCGTCAGATCTGGAGTGATTGTGTTTTGGGGTGGTTTGTTACCCAGAAATGTAGCAGTAAAAGTGAACTGATGCACTTCTCTCTCTGACTTCTGCTTATCTCTCTGTAAACAAGGAGTTCTACTTGACCCTCTCCACCAGGCCCAGCAGGAGTAAGTGGCTCATGTGTCTCAGACATCAGCACCTCTAATTTTCTGGATTACTGCAGTAACACCTGTGTCCACCCCACAGGAAGTATGTGATATGAGCAGAGGTACTTACAGGCTTACAGTTGGTGGGTTTTCCATTCAAGTCCATGCTGGGTGGTTGCAGGTAATCCCAGTCACGGCCCTTGTTGTAGGTTATAAGTGTCATCACCTTCCCATCAGTTTTTTGGTTTGCTAGAAAGACTCCTTTCACCCCTCTGACCTGGGACAAAAATACAAGAAGGATGGTAACTTTACCCTGGTGAGCTCTGGTGACTGAGTGTCCATCATGCTCCAGCCCCAGGCTAAGTGTTCTGCACACATGGTCTCATTTTACCCTCACAAGGCCTGCAGCTGAGGCATATTCTAGAGGCAAGTGAGGCTCAGAGGGGTGAGAATCAGACTCTGGACCCAGATTCCCCAGGAAGCTTGTTATATCTGGCTCTCATCCTGAGTGAGAGTCATGACTCTGAGCTGTCCTCCCAGATACAGACACTAAACTATGGAGGCCAAGTAGCACCTGGGGCCCCTGACATGCCTGTGTCTTTTGTCACCCCATCCTCTCCCAGAACTCCTGACTCAGAGCTCAGAATCCTCTGTGTCACCTGTTTCTACTGGATGCTGAACCCACAGGCCTGGACCAGTAGGATTGCCTCTGGGCTTTCCTTGGAGGACACCCTCAGCTCAGTCCCCACACCAAATACCAAGTGCTAAGAATAAAGGGTCATGCTGACCCCAGCATAGCCTGCCTGGATGGGGGCTCTGTTTTGTCCTGATCACTCAGGCCCAACCTCACTCCCTCAACACTCTTCTCCCTTTGTGGGAAACCAGGGGGACAGTGAATGTGTGTGCATGTGTGCAGGGAAAGTGTGAGTGTGTGATTGTGAGTGTGTAGGTGGAGGACAAGTGTGTGAGTGTGAGCATGTGTGTAGGACAGTGTGTGTGTGCTTGTGTGGTTGTGAAAGGTGACAACCATAAAACCATAAAGGACAAGTGTTGGTATATGACAAGTGTGAGTATGTGTAAGCATGTGTGTGCTTGTGTATGTGAGTATATGTGTGTGTACAGGACAAGTATGAATGTGTGTTAGTGTGAGCATGTGTGTGTAGAAGACAATGTGGTGTGTGTGAAAGTGTGTGCTTTTGGCTATCGACTGTTTGATGGGCCCCTCTGTACTTGATTGTGGACCAGTCACAAGCCCACCCCATGACTGGGCACCCCCTTGTGTGGGAGATAAAAGAAGGTCCACAGTGGCAGGGGACACTCAGACAGGCTGTGTGTGTCACAACCTCCTAAAACCCTTCCCTGTATGAAAAGGGCATACGGGGACAGCACCGGAGGGGCCTCTCCCCTGCTAGTGCTCGGTCTAGCTGCCTTCCCAACATCCTAAGGGCAGGCAGAGAGCTGATGCCCCTAATTTGCTTTATTTGGCAATTGCTATTTTATTTCTCAGCTAGGTCCCTGTGAAGACACCTGGCAGCAAATAACACAGGCACCTCCATCCCAGGCAGGCCAGTGGATGCAGACGAGTCTCTGGTAGGCCTGATGTGGGCCTGACCAGCTGAGCGTCGGCTCTGAGTAGTGATGCAGTTGTACAACTGCCCACTTTATGGCTGCACTCATTGTCTGTGGCTGCTATGAAAAGTCACCACCAATTGGGTGGCCTAAAACAAGAGAAATTTATTCTCCTGGAGACCCGAGTCTAAGATCCAGGTGTCTCAGCTCCCTCTGCAAGCTCTGGGGAGGGCTCTTCCGCCTCGCCCGGCTCCAGGGCTCCAAGCCTTCCTCTCTGCTCCGCCTTCCTCTCCATGTCTGCGTCTCCTCTTCTGTCTCCAGCACAGACATTAGGAATCGACTGGGGGCCCACCAGGATCCTTTCGCCTTGAGTCTTTCACTTAATTATGCTACAAAGATCCCTTTTCCAAATGAGGTCTGTGGTGGGGCCTGGGTATTGGGATGTGGGCACACCTCTTAAGGAGCACCATTCAGCAGGCAATGCCTGCCTCCTAACTGTGGCCAGGACTTCTCAGGGGCAGGGGACAAGGCTGTGTCCCCTGAGTCCCCACTCTTAACCCAAGCTGAAGCACAGAGAGGAGCCCGAGGGAGGTTTTCTGTCTTGCCTTGTACCCAAGTATGCCCCACGGGCACACACCTCCACGGGCACTTTAAAGTGCAGGGCTTCTGAGGTGGCACTTGCTGGTGACATCTGGAACAATTGTTTTTCCTGGACGTGCTGTTGGGTGGACAGTCACCATGACAGTAACAGTACTGACTGCACGTAGGGGATCTTGAGGGCCAGGTGCCAAGCCAGGCACTCCCCACACATTACACCTAATCCCCAGAAAAGTTCAGAGCTGGGAACACAACGTCATGCTCTTCTACCTGCTTAATAGAAATCCTTGCAGCAACTCTGGGAAGAAGGTACTACCACCATCCCCATTTCACATGGGGAAGCACAGAGAGGTTAAGTAACTTCCCTAAGGACACACAGCAAACAAATGCCAGAACATGGACGTGAACCCAGGTTTTTAAGCTCTACAGTTGGGCCTGTAACAACCAGCCCTGATCTCTGTTTGAGGTCAGAGAAGTGATGTCACTTGTGAGGTCACCTAACTAGGGGGGAGCACTGCTACCTTTGGACTGGGCCATTAGGAACCTCTTCTGTTTGTTCATTTTCTCTCCCCTGGTGGTCTTGGTGCACAGACTGGGGCTGCCCTGTTTCCTTGCCAGCTCAGCCTCAACTCAGTGTCTGTACCCCTCTCCAGGGAGAATCCTTGACTCTTGCCCCGGCTGGCCAGTCGCCCCATATGCGTCTCCAGGTACTTGGGCGCCATCTTCCTGCTCTGTGACGCTGGACACGGAATCCCTGCTTGTGTCCCTGTCTGAGGTCCCCAGCCCTGGCACTTTTCCTCTGTCTTCCAGCAGGACATGGGCCTCCCAGAGCCTGTCTGTGACCTGCAGGTCCTCCTCAGAGGCTCTGCAGGACAGGGCCTTTGGGTGTGGAGGGGTCCTTGCCTCAGGCAGAAGGGCCACATGCAGGGTAGCTTTCAGCAAGCAGCAATTGTCCAGCTGGGGAAGTGACCTGACAAACGGGCTCGTGTTATAAACACATGACTCCATTCATTACTTTCCCAGGGACAGTTGTGCCACACTGCTCCTGACGGGGGAGAGATGAATGCTGAAGCCCTGCTGCTCTGTCTGGGAGGTGCCTTCTACTCACAAGCCAACCTCAATGTCTGCCGAAGGCTCCGCTGGCCACCCGTGAGACACCCTCCCCTGCTGTGGCAGGGACAAGTGGCCACCAGGTGACAGCAAGGAACTCTGCTTGTCCCTTCTCAATACCTATCCCCTTTCTGCTGCCCAGTGGCGTAGGAGGGCATCCCTCCCACCTGGGGACTTCCCAAGGAAGGATACTCAGGAGGAACTTGGGGGTGAATGGGAGGGGGTCCCCAGAGTTAGGGCCCAGTTTGGAGCAGACAGACCTGGGCTGGTTCTGGGTTTCCTGCTTATGTCCAGGTCTGCCTGGGCATCCTCAGTTTCCTGACTTGTAAATGGGCTCCAGGGTCTCCCACCCTGGCTATTGCATCAGTAAGAACAAAGGAGATGGCCTGTGAGTAGCTTGGTCCAGGCAGGGTTGCCAGGTGTGTGACAGGATGTGGGTGAAGTTTGGGTGAAAAGGAGGTGGTGTTGTGCCAGGGGTGCTCAGCAGCAGGGCCCTGGGAAGAGCTTGTTTTCTTTCTCACTCTAAAAGCACAGACAGAATGTCCTCTTGGCCTGCAGAGCCGGACACATCTGGCCTTTCAGAGAAGATGTTTGCAGACCCAGAGCCATAGCATGAGGGACTGGGGTGAGAGGCAGATCTGGCAGACCTGGCCCACACCCACACCCACACGCGGCAGGCACACCTCGAGGATATCGATGACCACGCTCTCCTCGGCCTGCCGCGAGCTGCGCACGTCCTGCAGCACCAGCGCGTAGCGCACGCCACGCGGGTCCGACTGGTACAGGTTGTAGGTGTCCACCTGGTACCACTCCTGCACCGCCACGAACACCTGGTTCTCGTCCGTGCTGATGATTTGCAGGTCCTGGGGGGACAGGGGCAGGTGCAGGGTCAGAGACAGGTGGCAGAGGGAGCAAAAGGGAGCTGGCAGCAGAGTTCTGCTACCTCCCTGGGCCTCCATTTGCACACCTCTAAAATGGGGGTGATGCTGGGACCCTTTGTACCCAGTGTGGGAAGGTGGCTGGGGCGCCTCCTCCCTCTGGTCTGTCACTGGGCATCTCTCCCCCTGTCTAGCAGTGGGAGGAGGCGTTCTTCCTCCATGCACCCCCAGATGGGATGGTCAGAGTGACTAGGGTGAGAGCTGGGTACCCCCATCAACAATGTCGGGGAGCCATCAGCTCCTTCACTCATCCCCACATATTTGTTAGGCACCTATGATGTGCCAGGCTCATTTTAGGCATTGGGATATTGCGGGGAACCAGACATTGTCCTTACCCTTTTGCAACATGTGTCAGGCAGGGAGAAAGTCTTGGATTAATATACTCGAGCTTCAGGACCCAGGTGGTGGGTATACCAACTGATAGTCAAGCTGCCATCTGGCCACGGTTGTCTGTGCCAGCCCCAAGGCAGCACTGGCCCCAGGATAACCTTGGCTTCTTGTTTCCTTCTGTCCCCTAGCTGTGTGGGAGCCACGCAGAGTGGCATCCAAACAGGACCACTTGGAAGCCGTAATGAGCTTTTCTCCTGCAGCCTCTATGACTTTGCCTTCCATCACCTGGAAACTTGTATTGCCCTTCTGACAATATAGCTGCAAAGATACAGGAGCTGAGGACACTGCCGGCCGCCTGGCTGGGGCAGTCTGGGATGGTCTACACTTGCTCAGCTCAGGGAAGGATCATCATTTTTCTGTGAAGTAACAGACCGAGTCCCTACTCTGCCGGGCGGAGTGTGGTCATCAGCAGGGGGCGAGGGAGCAGCTTCCCGGCAGGTTGCTCAGGGCTGGACTCCTGAGCGCTGAGGCTGGACCCTGCCTCTCACTGCCTGCCTGTCCCCTGTGCTACGCAGCCTTGAAGGGCTCCAGAAGAGGTGTGATGTTGGGAAGCACTGACCACGTACCCCTCAGAGAGGGATGGGGCCTCTGTCTATAAACATGACCCAACACACAGAAACAACTGGAACCAAGACTCACACAGCCAAGGAAGGAACACAGGAGGGGGCCAGGGCTTGGTGGGTGGGTTCCATCTGTGTGATGAGACGACAGAGGGACATGTGTGAGAGGCTCCTACAGCCAGCAGGCTTGTCACTGCTCTCCTCGCCCGCCTCGGCACTCTGCTCCCATTTATTGGTCATTCTGCTGCGCCACCAGGGTGGGCCTGTCTGCTGGTCCACGCCATGGCAGAGACTCGGACCCTGCAGTCAGGTTGCCCTGAATGGGCAACTGACTGGGAGGTTGGGGAGAAGGGCTGACTGGCATCACCTCCTGCATAACCCACGTTCAGGATTTACAATCATCACATTAATTCATCCATTTTGACTACGTCTCCTCTGTGCCTGGGTAAATACACTGCAGAAGTGTTTTTGAAAATCTAGGAAACCAAGAAAAATGTATAAAGTGTCTCAAAGTTACTTTCACTGCCATCCTAAAGACCGTTTTAAATTTTCATGGGCATGCAATGTGAATCAATCCCATCAGAGTGACTGGGGCGTCCATCACCCCAGGTATTTAGGAACATTCCAACTCCACTCTTAAAGTGCACCTCACTTACTGTTGATGATAGTTACCTAGATTTTCAGTCCACCGAATCATCCCCTGTATTTTTGCTCTCATCAACCATCCCCACTTTGTCCCCCCTCCCTGCTGCCCTCCCCAGCCTCTGCCTCCAGAAGTAACAGCTTTAATATTCAGCTTCCACTTGTGAATGAGAACATGGGAGATTTGTCTTTCTATGCTTGGCTTCTCTCACTTCGTGTAACATTCTCCTGTTCCACCCATGTTGCAAATGGCAAGATTTCCTTCTCTGTTGTGGCCGTGTAATATTCCACTATGTCTATAAGTCACCATTTCTTTATCCATTGATGGACAAGAGGCTGATTCCATATCTGGACTACTGTGACTCGTGCTGCGATAACGATGGGGGTGCAGACGCCCAATTCCCTTATTTTGTGTATATATGTGTGTATCCAGCTGTGGTGATGCTGGGTCATATGGCAGTTCCATTTTTAGTTTTTCACTGCTCTCCGCAGTGGCTGCCCTAATTTACACTCCTGCCAACTGTGTTCAGGGCTCCCCTTTCTCCACATCCTCACCTGCATTAGTTACAGTCTTTCTGATAAATGCCATTTTAACTGGGGTGAGATAGTATCTCATTGAGGCTTTGATTTGCATTCTCTGATAACTAATGACGTTAAGTGTTCTTTCATGTTTCTGTTGGCCATTTGTATATCTTCTTTTGAGAAATGTCTACAGAGATATTTTACCCATTTTTAATTTAATTTAATCTTTTTTTTTGGACAGGGCCTTGCTCTGTTGCCTAGGCTAGAGTGCAGTGGTGTCATCATAGCTCACAGCAACCTCAAGCTCTTGAGGCCTCCCTACTAGCTGAGACTAGAGGCACATGCTCTGCCCATTTTTAAATCAGATTATTAGATTTTTTCCCCCCTATTTAGTTACTGGAGTTCCTTCCTTGTTGGAAGGAAACCCCAAGGTTGTCAATATTATTAGATACAATTAGGTTTGCTTCTAAGTAACAAAAACAGGCATGAAAAAAAAGGCAACTGAAATAAGATCGATAAATATAGAATTATATTATTAAAATATAATTATACATTCTAATTATTAATCACTTATGAGATGGGTAGTTTGCAAATATTTTCTCCCCATTCTGGGGATTAGAGAGACCTAATATTAATGTTTTAAAATATTTATGTTTGGGCTTTTCCAAACATAAACATTCGTATTTTTTATGTCTAGTTTATAGCTTGCTCTTTCACATTACATGAGGAATATTTTCCTCTGCCATTAAAGTTATCTATAAATACTTCTTTTAATAATTGCATGATATTCTTCTTGGTGGACGCACTATATTTCTGAACCATTTCCCAACTGGTAAACCTTTCGTGTTTTCAACATTATTGCCAGACAGTCACGAACATTCTAGACATAGATGTCTGCTGTGCTGGTTATTTCCTTACCTTATGTTCCCAAGAAGGGACATCATTGCAGTGGAGTTAGGAACATTTTGAAAACTCATCTTACGTGTTGTCAAATTGCTGTCCTGAATGTTTTTATTAGGCTCTTCCCCACCAGCAGGGTTAGAGGCACTCATTTCACATTACATGTGCTAATATTGAAAATGGCCTTTTATAAATACTTGGTGATTGGGCAGCACCTGTGGCTCAGTGAGTAGGGCGCCAACCCCATGTACTGAGGGTGGCAGGTTCAAACCCAGCCCCAGCCAAACTGCAACAAAAAATAGCTGGGCATTATGGCTGGTGCCTGTGATCCCAGCTACTCAGGAGGCTGAGGTGAGAGAATCTCCTAAGCCCAAGGGTTGGAGGTTGCTGTGAGCTGTGACACCACGGCACCCTACGGAGGGCAACAAAGTGAGACTCTGTCTCTTAAAAAAAAAAAAAAAAAAAAAAACCTCGCTGATTATAGAGTTACAAATAATAGGAAGTTTTTGCTTATTGTTACTTTTTTTTTTTCTATCTATTTGAGAAAAGAAACAGAAACTTTTTTGGCATCATTTTTAAACAAAAGTCGTAAGAAACATTCACATACATGGGTTCATCTCTTGGATCTCTATTCTGTTCCAGACATCTACTTCT